>CANUEY010040321.1:0-13771 GCA_948099555.1 Croton setiger
TCACTTCAAGTATGTTAATGAACTTGGTTGATTCTTTAAGTTCATCCTCCATTAGCATGCTTGATTGACCTTGGATTCTTCTAGAAACCTCTCCTTGAGCCCATAAGTTCAGCCTAGCTTGATATTTTCTAGCCATGTTCCTTGTAATAGGTCCATTGGCTAGCTTTAATGGTTCCTGGCTTGCGTCAGGTTCCACCCCAGTAACACCTTATTGCAATGCCTAAAAATACCATTTAAGCTTCTAAAATGCATTATGAAGTTATTTTCCTATGTTTTTTAGTGTGTTCTTTAATTTTTTCTTTTTTTATGCATGCTACCGATTGTTATTGATAATGATTCTTATTGGATCTTATTGAATTTTTTTTACTAATTCTTATTGAAACCTATTGAAATTGGCATTTTCATCTTCTTATTGAAACCCTCACCTAATTGCCGCCCGACCTAAAATTGTCCAACGAAAAACGGCTACGAAACTGAAAGCCATATCAAATCTGAAAGAGCTCAAGAAGATGAGTCGTTTGGCACCAAAATTGGGGCCATAGGGTCACTGGAGGGAGGCGAAAAATGCAACAAAAAAATATGCAGGTTTTGAAGATTTACCGTCAACCGACTTTGACCAGCATGTGCAGTGGCTACCGGAACTTGACAACGGCGATCTTGACAGCGTTGAACTCGGTCGAAAGTCAAGTTCCATTGGTGGATCGCATGTAGGTGGTGGTGGCTGGAGATGACGGTTTTAGCATTCGAAGTGGCTGCCAGAAAATCGAAAAAGAGGACTGTCGTTTTTTTTATTAGAAAAAGACAGTTCTGACATTTTTAGTTTTATTTTTGTTTAATGTGTTATATTTCTAATTTTGATGTTTTTGTGCTATTTTATTTGAAACTATACTATATAAATTTCCCTTTGTTTTATGAGGGTATTTTTTTTTTTTTAAAATGTTGACTGCATGTGTTACAGGTACATTATTAGGGGCAAATTGGTTGTTTTATGCAAGTTATGGGCTGAATTGTGAAAAAATGTGAAAAATGGCTAAACTAGCCGTGGAAGACAAATTCAGGGGCTAATTTGACGTTCTGCCAATTGTAGGATAAAAAAAAAATGCTCCAATTTAATTTGTTCAGGATATTGTCCACAAAGAAACTAAATCAAATCTGTTCCTGCCATAGCCAAAATCCTTGCTGCTCACAATTCCACTAAACATATTCGGAGCTGATCTGGTACGAGAGATTTTAATTGATAAAATTTAAAAATTTTAAATTCAATTTATCGACAGTTTGGATGTGAAAAAAATTATATATAATTAAAATTTCATCAATTCCACTATTTCTTTTTATTAATGATGAAATTTAAAATATTAATATAAAAAATAAGTAATAAATACATTTATTTAACATTTCATGTATTAAATAAAATTAATGTATTTTTAATCAACCAAATATATAAATTCACCCCTAAACTTTATTTATATATATTTTTTCCAATGTAATACTGAGACATATGCAGTCAGGAAGATGATTCCAAGTAGAAGTGTTGAATTTATTGGTGAGTAATAAGTAATCTGTCAAATGTAACTACCGACTAGGCAAAGACGAGTCAACTTTTCAATCCCACATAAATGCTTCCCCACCCTCAACTTCAACTTATTTGGGACAGTTTTTTTCTTTTTAAAAAATTAAATTTTTTAATGAGTTCAATCCACACTAATTTTCCTCCCATTTTCAGTAAAAAAAAAAAAAGAAATTATCTGCCTTTTATTTAAGGATAAATATGTATTTTCTTGTCAAAATTATTCAAAGTTTTTTGAGTAATTCGTAAATATAAATTTCATTGTGATTTTTAAGTCTCCAAACACTTGACTGTATATATAGTCCATGCAGGTGGGGAAATTTTCCTATGATTTTAATCAATTAATTTATCTAAGTAATAGACATGGCCACGGGGGCGCCGGTTTCGGCCTGACACGTCGCCAAACCGGAATCTTTCGGATCGTAATCGGAACCGTTGAAGGGACGGTGCGGAAGGTTTAAACTATTTTCGAACCGTAAACCGTATTGAACCGGAACTATCGACGAACCATACTTTCGAACTGCTGGTTAACCATTTTTAAAAAAAAAAAATAAAATAACCAACCAAACCGCCAATTAACCGCGAACTGCCTGGTCGGTTAAAGTTCAACTTCCTCTTAACTGTAGTCCAGTTCGGCCCGGCCCGTGGCCATGTCTAAGTAAAACACAAAAATTTTAATTTGACTAATTGCATAATTCAATTTTTGTTAAAAAAAAACCAAGAGAAAGCTGGAAGTCTCTCTTCAACACTTCTCGTCAACTTCCTTTTTTATTTTTTATTTTTTATTTTTTAAATTTTTTTAAAAAGAATAATCAAGTGGATCATACACAGAATTCCTAGATCAACTACACTTTCACAGTTTTTTGGTTTTAACTCTATATTACAAGTTAGACCTAATTACAAATTAAAAATGCACATTATAATCTCTATAATTTTCAATAAAAAGTCAAAATTTGAAAACTCTGACACACTGTTTAATCTCGAGTCTCTGAGTACAAGATCCATTAAATTATTTTAAAATTTTTTAATTTTCTTGGGTGTCTGAATAAACAATCCACTTAATTATTTAAAAAAATAATTTTTTTTTAAAAAAGATTTTCAATTTAATTTTTTTTAAAAAAAGAATTTGTAGAGAAAGGTGGAAAAAGAAGGTCCCACCGAGATTTGAACTCGGGTTACTGGATTCAGAGTCCAATGTCCTAACCGCTAGACCATGGGACCTGAATGAGAAGGATTATGGCAATAAACTTATAAATATTAAAATGTTCTTTTTATATAATTTAATAAAAAATTAAGTTGTAAACGTTTGGAATAAATTTTTAAAATAATATGTCAAACTGGAAACTCCTATCTTTTAAGGGATGGAGGGAGTATTTAATAGTAGTATAAATATGATTGTTTGAAAATTAGTATTTAGAATATTAACAAATTTAATAACCTATGGTTTTTAACTTTATAAAATAAATTGTTGTTAGTAATGTATTTGGAAAGAATCGATGAAATGAGTATAGAATGTCTAACAAGCTACACACTCATCATTTTTATTATAAAGTTATTAATGTAGAATAGAAAAAAAAAATTGAAATAGATAATTGATAGGAGAGAAATCAAAGAAGAAGAAGAATAAGGGTAAATTAAGTATTTGTAAAAATATAAAAGGTTAAGATTATTACAACTCATTTTTTAGTAAAATTGGAATTGGGAATGATGCTATAAAGAATCAATTTAATTGTAGAAAATCTTAACAAGTTAATTAATTTAATTGCTTCCCCACAATTCCCTAATAAATGTGTTTAGGATAGAGACTACCCAACAACTTTACTATTATCATCTTTTAATTAGTAAGATCTTAGAAATGTCATTAATCTTACATCTCAAATTCTGTCTAACATTTATTTTTACAAAATATATAGCAATTAATAATATATTGTAAGCATTATAATTAATATAAAAATACTAGAAAGTACAAAATTCGCCATCAAATTATTGCCTATATTGACATATTGTATATACAATATCCATTCCATAGAGAATCACATTTACCTTCTCATCTTGTCTCATCAAATGTATCGGTTTTTTGTTAAAAAATAAAAATCTATTTGATTCTGGACAAGAAATCAAGCAATGGTTTCCTCAGTTTAGAGGATATAATCCTTCCTTAAACAGATTAGGAATTTTTTCAAGTATGCACAATTCCAAGAAATAAAGAGAAATTAAACTGGAGTTCCTAATAGTTAGTACGCTATGTTGTAACTTGTTGATCACAAGTTTGAATCTCTACATGAGCTTGTCTTGATAGGAGAGAACCACTTCTATTGTATGACTTATGAGTCAAAATTGCTCTTTTAAATTTAAAAAAAAAAAAAAGGATGGAAGAGGAGAGTTACAGAAATAATTTGAGAAGCTGGAAATGGACAATGCAATTAAAAGTGTAAACAACAATGTGTACCTCTAATACTCTTTCTTCATTAATTGTAAGGGTAAAGTTGAAAAATATTCATTAATATTGATTAAAATTTGTAAAACTTTTATATTTGTGGATATAAAAAATAGAATAGAAAAGTACTTTGCAAAATGATACAATTTCTCTGGCAGTATCATCTGTTGCTTAAAATACAAATAAAGCTACCCTAATAATACTTATCAATTCATTCATCTTATATAAAAGTATAAATGATCAATGAACTTAGTAAAATATCATTTAATTTTTTTTAGCATAATTATAAGCTCAAATAGGAATTCAAACTTAGTCCGTCAGAATTTAAGTGTAAAAATCTTATCAACTCTGCTACCATCCAATCCAACCACTAATAAAATATCATCTTCAATATAACAAAAACAATTAATTTAATAACCCAAATAATTGATATGATAAAATGCCTGACACTAGAATAAATTAAATCAATCATAACTTAGAAGGGAAAATAGAGATGTAAGACAATTAGCATTTTTGAAAATATAAAAATAATTGTCAGATTGATATAAGTGTGAAGCATCTCCAATGTTCCCTTATGGAGCAGCATCAAAAATTAATTTGGAGATGAATTAGAAGTTGTAAATTTTAGGTGCAGAAGAGAAGCACATGTATGATAATGAATTCAGAATAATAATTACTCTACACTGCACACATGGTGCTATTAAAATGCCTCACTCTATTATTTACACTTAATATGGACCACCAATTATTTTTGCTTTGCTGGAAAGAATTTGGAAGATTTTTTTTCTTCAATTAATGAAATCATCCAATTATAATCCAACATATGCAAATTTTGCCTACAGTTTTTGGGATTTATGCCCTTTCTTCCTCCCCTTTCCACCGCCAGTATGAAGTGACTGATGGAGATATGAATAATACTTGCCAGGTGTTTTTCCCCCAAATTTATTACACTGCTGAAATTCAATTGGCATAATGAAATAACAATTAAACTGAAATCCATCAATTTCAAATTAGTGTCGAGTCTCTTCAATAACAGCTATTTTTACATTCGGTCCCTCAATTTTGATCTACATAATTAGAAGACTTCAAATCTTTAATTTATAACTTAAAAAAAACTTGAACTTTAATTTCTTTCACCGAAAAAATACGAACTCCAATTTTTTTTCACAAGAAATAATTTTGGTCATATATTGTAATTTTTCAATCTTCAGACAGAATTAAATTGTAATTTTTTAAATATTATTCTATCTTTAACCTTCAGTCAGAATTAAACCTTTGTGTCTCCATCAAGTGTGCAGAGCAGTGTAATTTTCTTAATAGATATTTTTTAAAATTTTTTAATGTAAGAATATAAATTTTTCATTAAAAATTTATATTGACTATTTTTAATAAATTGGGACTAAAAGAACAGTTTTTATAAAAAAAAAATTCTCAAAACAGCTATTTTCACAACCGTTCATAATATGTTCCAAAATTGTTTGGAAATAATTCATAAAATTTTTACAAACCGTTATAACTTTTTTAAAAACTGTTTGGAAAACAGTTTAAAACTTTATAATTCTATTTAAGTTTTATAAAGAAATCTCAATATCAACAATTATAAAAAAAAAGTTATAATCCGTTCGTATTTTATTCATAATATTTTCACAAACTATTCAGAAATTATTCATATATATATTAAATCTTTAACATATAAATCTGAAATTTCAATAAATTAATCCAAATAAAAAAAAACAAGTCTAGTATCGCAATCTCATATTAAAGTTTTGAATAGGTCATATGTTGATGTATTCACAATTCAATTAAAATGTTACGATGGAATCACAATGTAAGCAATCATAAAAAGACAAAAAGTATTCATAATATATATATGTTTTGTTCATAAATTTTTACAAAAAATACGGAAATTGATCGAAAATTATTCATAATTTGTTTATTTATATATATTAAACTAAATTTAACTAAAAAAAAAAGGTGAAATTGCCTAAACTCATCAATATATTCCTTCACAAATCTACACAAGCAATTTCACAATCCATACCGCTTATCATCTTTCTATACTCAGCAGTAGAAAACGAATCATCTAAACTCCTTATAACTCTGTAATTTCAGCAGAAATCGAACCATAAATGATTTGAGTCCAAGTCAAACTGATTAACCAAAAAAAAAGTGGAAAATGGATATTGGGTAGAATCTTTTTGTATGTTATTATTGCTATATATATATATATATATATACACACACACACATTACGCACGGTGATGAGCAGTGGAGTGTCATTGTGCCAAAGAAATACTAATAGTTATGAGGTACACCCTATAAAATATAGATTAAAACTCTTAGTTGGGAAACAACATGGCAAACCCATGTATAATGGAAAATACAAAAGTTATGACATACTAGAAAGTACATATACATTAGTTGTTCAGAAAGAAAATAAACATATTGAAAAAACTGCATCAAAAGACATGCAACTACTATTTTTAATTTTCTAATTTTGATTTTGTTTTGCTAATCAGCTTTACATTAAAATGTCACCATAAATGGATATATTATCACACATAACTTATTGATTTAAGAAAATGAAGAAAAAACACTAAATACCTGGATTGAAATTGAAATCGCAGCAAGCCTAGTTGAAAGAAGAATCCAAAATATTGCAGCAGCTTTAATGACAGATTCTACAAAAATGAGTAATTAAGCAAACACAACGAACACATCTTGCGAGCTCAATGTCCACCTCGATTGTCAAATTCAGCAGCTTCGTAGGCTCTTCCATCAATCCGACTGAGAATTCAAAATTTCTGGGATAATCATTGGTAGTTCTGTATTCGAAAGAAAGAAAAACAATTACGCATCGATCGATTATAAAAAGAGCTAAGGCGATTTTTGAGATTGGAGGAACATATATGAGCAATAAGAATGAATTTTCACCAGAATCAGAACGAAGAAAGAAAATAGAAAGAAATATTAGGTCAAAAATAATGAAGGAGAGAGGTAACAGTCACGTAGAGGGTGAGAGGATGTGGCAGCCAATTGGTTCAACCAGGCTGTTAATTGAGCAATATTGCTCTCGTACTGGTCAATGAGGGCCTGCGTTTGAGGATCAAAAGAGGGAAAAAGTGTCTCAGCTACAAATTGGGGACAAGAGGAGTATTTGGTGTATGATAGAGGAGTGCAAGGTTTTGTAGGTGCCCCGGATAGGGAGATAGATAAGACCCAAGTGGGTAAAAGGTGCCCGGTTAAAAGTTTGTTAGAGGTGGTGGTAACATTTGGCCTAGAGTGGCAGGCGGGCAAAGTGGTTTTGATGTAATCACATTGGGGATCAATGTGTTGGGTGGGAAAATTTCATGTTCCGACTTGGAAATCGGGTCGTTGTTGTGTAGACATGATGTCAAGGGAGGGGGAGGAGTTCAGGTTCGGTTATGGTAAAGTCTATTGGTATGAAGTTTCGATTAGATTTCTAAAAATTTGCTCAGTCGGGGTTCAAAATCGAGCTCACTACACCAATATTGTCTTAGAGAATCTTAAGTAATTAATTGGAACAATATATGATATATATATGTTATTAATGAGTGGGAAAATCTTATTTATAGTAATTATAGTGAGGTGTCCACTCGAACCTAATTTTATAATAGAGTAGAGAATTCACTAATAGGCCTTATGGTCATATTTTATTTTATGGACCAACAATATTATTCTCACTCTATTTTTTTTTATGGAATTCACACTATCTATATACTACACTTTTCTTTATTAATTATCGGATTAAATTAAATTCCTAAAAAAATATCACGGTAAAATAAAAATTTTTTGTATGGTATGAAAACTCATTAAAGTTAAAGGGTTTTAATGTAGCATTCTTTTTCAAGATACAAAATAACACAAATTTACCAATAAAGTAAAAGTTTTACCTGAATCAATATTTAATATTTATAGTTGTAAAAATAAAAAAAATAATAATTGAGACACGTATTTATAATCAACTAAATGAGATTTAACTTATAATCCACAAAATAGAGGATATACCATATATATATACCATATAGTCCTTCCATGTTCAACACTCATCATACAGGTGGTAGTATTATTAGTGACTAAAACTACAAATAGCTGGGGGTAATATAGTAAAATATCCAATAATTAACTATCGTTTAGGCAAATTAATATTTTTCTTAAAAAAATTAGGAAAAGGAAAATAGGGTTGTATTTATAAGGAGTGTAGTGTATTAAATGGAACCGGACAATTAATGACGGCTTGAAAATTTGCAAACTATATCAATATTTTAAATTAAGACCGCAATCTTGATCGATGAGTTGTCAATTTAATGGTCTTGTGCAGCATTCTTCATTTACATTCCCAACCTAACATGTTCTCTAGTATTAGTATGTATTAGCACATACCCATACTAGCATTGGCTTTTGGCCAACAAAAAAACAAAAGACTGTCCAATTGGACCCCCTGAATTTGGCCTAATTGTCAAGTTTCCCAGATTTCAACGTTCCTACCAAATTCATCACTAACTTGGCATATAAACATTTGTACGTAGGAAATTGCAATGAAAATAGTTCATGACAAGCTACAAGAAGTGATGAAACTACTTTGATTAGTGGCTTGAGCTCTAATAGCTTCGTTTCGAAAATAATATTTGTAGCACCATCTTTGAGAGCTTGCATTAATGGATGAAACTACTTTGATCGATGGCTTGAGCTCTAATAACTTTGTTTGGAAAATAATATTTGTAGCACCATTTTTAAGAGCTTGCATTAATGGTAGATTTGAATATAAAACAAGGAAATCAAAAAATTTAAAAAAAAAAAGAAAACAATTAGTAATAGGCATTATGATTCAAATGCTTTATTTGGTTAATTGTTTGCATAAAAAGTGAAACTTTTTTCTCTCATAAATTAGAGAGTGAATATATGTGTTTATTGTTAAAATCAGAGAAATACAAGATATTAGAAAAAGACGAAGAATTCATAACTTTACTTTTATAGATTTTTTACTAAAAATGAATGGATCTATGTAATCAATAGCTAGGTATGCAAGAAACGACTCAAAGTTGCAAGAATACACCTATAAAATGAAAAAAAAAAAAAAGACTTCCCACTAAGTGAAAATCCTTGTTTGATGAGCAAAGTGATGAATTTTGGCTGAAAAGTTCAAATTTGGGAAACTTGAAAAAATTTTATAAGTTCAGGGACCAAATTTAACAATCAGTGTACTAGCATTTTGTGTTTCTCTAGACTGTGACTTCACAACCAACCCAATATAACTTCTCTCATAATGCATCAATGTTGTGGCTTCCCACCAAATATCATTTTCAGCACATCAATTGAAAAGCAATTTCAAATTGCCAATATATATATTTTTTTGGATAATTAGGACAATTTAAATAATGTCATTAGTTAGAATTAAGAAAGTAAAATAGCACCTTTCTTTTTTTAAAAAATAAATAAATAAATAGCAAACATAAGTAATGCTTTATTGTTGTATATGTCACTTTTTTTAAAACAAGTGTTAAAATTAATCAACTAGCAATGGGAATAATATAACCTTTTTGAAAGTATGGATTACAAATAGCTCACTTTTTGAATCTAAAGTAATTCTGCTACCAACTAATTCTTTTTTTCTCACTTTCACACTTTAATCACCTACTCTTGTTTTTCATTCTTCTAATTTTTTTCTCCTTTTTCCAACTTCACTAAATCTCTATATAATCAAGAAAAAACATTCTAATTCCCTGTAATATAAATATTTTATTTTCTTTTAATAATTTTGAAAATATTTATCATGGATGTTATTTCAAATTCACACAACTAAAACTTATAAACATATAAACATACAATCAATCTATTAGTACTAAACCTTTAATATTAGTAAGTTTTTAGCCTAATCCATTTTTATATATTATTTTATTACTTTTTACCTGATTCATGAATTTGTTAGTCTGTTTTAAAATTTTATATTTATAATAAAATATAACCCCTTTATTTTTTTAAAGCAAATTAGGAACCAATATAAATGATTATCCAAACTTTTTCTTTTTGAAAAATGTCAAAGGAAATTCAAATATTTCGAGACCCTAAAATATAGTCATTGCTATGTAATCGGGTAAATTACACTTCCTCAACTATGGGTAAGTAATATGTAATATGTATGCTACCTCAAGTTTGATTGGTAATAAAAAAAAATATATCATCTCTAATCAAAGAAACACTAAAATAGCTATGACTTAATCGGAAGAGTAGGATGACTGGAAAAAACATATGAACGCTTATGTAGTATTAAAAATTATTATTTTTTGAGACAATTTGGATATGCCTTATTTCGACTCCTTGCGACGAAAGCTATAATTTGGAATTCTCATTTATTAGTTTTCATGTGAAAATAGTAATGACGGTAATGGCAGCAAAGGTGACAGTGTGGCACTGACTGACAGTGTTCAATAATCCGTTAGGTTATCTTAGAAATGATGAACAATATCTCAACTTAGTCCCTAAACTTTATATACTAATAAAATTAAGTCCACCTAGTTTTAAATTGTTTTCAATTTTAGAGAGTATTTATCAATATGGTTTTTAAACATTTGAATTTAATTCAATTTTGAAGGAAATGTTTAGATCAGGATGAAAACGCAATTATATCACAAAGTTAAGATTGTTTTCTAAACAAAGTTAAAATTAGAGTGAAAATGCAAATTGTCTCAAAATTCGGAGTGAAATTTTTATTTTTACCCGAAAAAGTACATTAAAACTACAAAGATTTGGATCAACTTCGTCTCTCCATATATATTAAAATAAACTGAAACTTGTATATACTTATATATATTTTTCTTTCCTATGCTTATTCATCCCATCTTTTGTTTTTTTTTTCTCTTTGTACCTTCTTCTAATTATAATTAGCATCTGTGAATGACATTATGTATTAGCAATTTTTAACTACATTAGCATCTCCAGTCCAACCTAACTTCACTTAATCCTATAACATACTGATGATCAGGCTTCCGAAACGACACAATATGGCTGCTTGCCATGAACGCGTTTACTCGTTTCGAAACTCTAATATCTTCCATCTTCAATTCTTGAAGTCGCCGGACATATTCCGGCACATGCACTATATCCCACACCACTCCCATGCCGCCCGGTTTCAAAACCCTAACCATCTCCCCCAAAACCCTCATTCTCTCCGCGGCAGCTTCCACCGTGCGAGGGCCATACTCTTTTCCTACTGTATGGAAAAACACAGCCGACACTACCACATCAAAATAGTTATCCCCAAATGGCAAGCTCCTCACATCACCTTCCCTACATGTCACATACTCTCCTACTCCTGGCAAAAACAAAATATAATATACACTCATTAATCAAAATAATAATTAAAATTAAAACAAATTTCCATACGTGACCACCACAACTGATTAATCCTTAATCAAAATATAAAACAAAGTTTCTAGAATTAATAAATTAATTTTGACATGGTAAAAAGTATTGCCAAATGTACAATTATCAGAAAATTTAAAAAATTATAAAATATTGAATTTACTAATTGAGAAATACATACCTTCCATCTTGGCGGTTCGGAGAGTGGACAGAGTAGTCCGTTTAGAGCGGTCCAACCCGACAACCCGACCGGAGCTTCCGGTCTTTTTCAGCTGAGTAGCCACCGCATTCAATAAAATTCCACGGCCGCAGCCAATATCAAGAGCCAATTTAACAGAAGACCAATCGTTCACATAACTCACCATTCTCTGCGCCATATCATGATGTAACCCCACAGAACTGTAAAAGAAGTTGCCGGCGGCGAAGAAAAGGCAAACGGCAGACAAAGCCATGACACAACCAGTGAATCCGGCGGAGAAGCGAGCGAAGCTGGGACTAGTAGTGGGGGTAAAACGAAGAATAATAGACTCCAAGCGGTTGCAGATTGGATCGAAGTAGAAGAGGAAGAGGATTGATAATATCGAGAAGAGAATGGCATGAAATAAGAGGAAGAGTAAGGTTTGCCATTGATCCATGCCGTAAATTGAATAGATCTGTGTCCAATCTCTGTTTGTTGATGTTGCTTTACCCATTTTGTTTTTGTATTGGTGAGGATGAGGTTTTACAGTAAGCGACATTGGAAGAGGGATTACTGAATTTCAATTCAATCTGTAAAGAAAAGAAATCCACCATTAGAGTAGTTTCATTTATAAGAAACGAAATCTGAGAAAAAAGAAGAAAAAGGGAAATTAGGAAGAGATTAGGGGGAACCCATAAATAGAAAGATAATGATTTGCAGAGATATGCAATGAAAATTGAATTGTGGGTTAATTGAGTTTTCACTTACCAAAGACAGATATCAGAATATCTCCTTTTCAACAAGCTTTAAAAAACAGACACAGCGCAAATTAGGCACTAAAAATCTCCTTCCCCTTTAAGCTTTTCCTTCTTTTTCTAACCAACCAAACAGAATGAAGACTACGATTCTTCCACTGTCAGTACAACATCAGATCCATAAACATAATCTTCTGCTTTTCCCAAAACAGCAAAAGAGCCGAACACAGAAATAAGAACTTCAGTTCCCCTCTGCTCTGTTTTCAAATCAAAATGGCTGATAAACCAGAGAGAAAAAGAGAAATCAGAAGTAATTGTTATTGAAGATGATTATAACAATGATATCATCATCACTGCCACTACTAGCTCTATACGCGTTTTCAGATTCGTCGTTTTGTGACTTTCTCGTTTCCCATTTTTTCAATTATCTTGTAAACAAAAAAAAAAAGCAAAAGGGAATTGTTACTGGTTTTAGTGATGGAGATGTGTACGGATTTTTTAGAGATGGAGGGAGAGAGCAAGAAAGAGGATGACTGGTGCGTGCGAACGCTTTGTTTGTGGTATGTATATAGTATGGAGATTAGAAAACAGTGGGAAGGGTAAATTGGGAATATAAATTTGGTCAATTTTTAAGTTTTTCAAACAAAATTATCTCTCATGTTGACTTGTTATTTTATTTGTGTAGTTTAAAATGTGTGGAATTGTTCAAAAATGATTTTTGTTAAATATAATTCTTTAATTTTAATTTGAATATTTCAAATTTTGAAGATATAATGTATAGAGAGAATTACTTTCCAATTTCAGATATTTTGATATAATTTAGTATACAATATTATATTCACTTATGTTAAAGATAATAATATTCACATAATATATATTATTTAAATTAAATAAAAAATAAAAAAATAATTGGGTATCATTGGACTAACTTGATAATTAAGTTAAATAAATAAAGTACATTTTCAATTTTAGAATAAAAATAATTTTATTTAAAAAGAAATAGATACTTATGCGAGGAGGGAAACTCACATGAAAAATTCAATTAATAATGCTAAGTTATATATTTTCCTAAACAAAATAAAACCATAGTATATATTGTGTTGAAGCTAATGTGTTATAGGATCTGATTTATAGGACAATGTTTGAAGAAACAACTTAACTAGACATAAATCAAGGAAATTGTAACAATATATATTCTATTTGCTCACAAATCACGGAAATGTAATACCACTTATTTATGTTTAAATATGTTTAATATTAATTGACCTTTAATGGTATCATTTGCAGTTTTTTTAATTTCGTAGTCAAATATTGGATTATCTATTTTAAAGGAATCAAACTTTCATTGTTATTTATTTATGTATTAAACATATTTCTTATATATATATATATATATATATATATATATATATATATATATATATATATATATATATATAATTTCAAAAACC
>CANUEY010040341.1:0-10383 GCA_948099555.1 Croton setiger
CAGGTTCGATTCAAAATTATAATTTTACCCTTCCTTTCTCCTTTTGACCCCCTAAACTTTTATTTCTTTTCAATTAAACCCCTCCTTTCCTATTTTCTCTTTCAATTTTTCCCATTTCTTTTCCTTTTCTTCAATTAAATCTTTTTTTCAATCTAATTCATTTTTTCTTTTTTCTTCTACTTTTTAATTTTTTCTTCTTTTCTACTACTTTCTAATTTTTTCTTCTCTTTTTTTTTCCTAATATATTTTCTCTTTTCTCAATTTTTCAAAATAAAAAGAAACTAAAACTAAAAATAAGACAAATATATTTTTAATTTGAATATTTTTCTTTTTAAATTTTGGGGTCAAAAATTGAGCGTCAACACTGGTCATTTGACATTATTGATAATTAGATATATGTGATTTGGTCATTGAGTCGGTACTGAAATTCAACCAATCGATCTATTGAGACTTATTATTTAAGATTTATCTGTTTGGATCGGCACTGAAACTCAGTCAATTAAATTGATTATTATTGAATATATGATGTTTAAATTGTTAAATCAAATGATTCAATTGCTTTAGATAAAATATGCTGAATAATATGTTTAGAACAATTGATTTATTTGTTTTGAATAATGTATGATGATTAAATTACTTGAAATAAATGATTTAATTGTTTTAAATAATATATGTTGATTAAGTTACTTGAAATAAATGATTTAATTGTTGATTTAATTATTTTGAATAATAGAGGTTGATTAAATTACTTGAAATAAATAATTTAATTGTTTTGAATAATAGAGGTTGATTAAATTACTTGAAAGAGATGATTTAATTGTTTTGAATAATATAGGTTAAATAAATTACTTGAAATAAATGATTTAATTGTTTTAAATAACAGAGGTTGATTAAATTACTTGAAATAAAGATTTAATTCTTTTGAACAATAAAAATTGATAAAATTACTTGAAATAAATTATTTAATTGTTTTGAACAATAGATGTTGATTAAATTATTTAAAATAAATGATTTAATTGTTTTAAATAATAGAGGTTAATTAAATTACTTAAAATAGATAATTTTATTATTTTGAATAATATAAGTTGATTAGATTATTTGAAATAAATGATTTAATTGTTTTGAATAATAAAGGTTGATTAAATTTTTTTGAACAATAGATGTTGATTAAATTATTTGAAATCAATGATTTAATTGTTTTGAATAATAGAGGTTGATTAAGTTACTTCAAATAAATGGTTTAATTGTTTTTAATAATATAAGTTGATTAAACAGGTCGGTCAGTTGAAGCCTCAAGCCTTTCCCTCACTTTGCATTACATATAGAGTTTTTGATAAGAAATTTATATTTTATATTATGCAAGTTGTAATATTGTGCATGGTTATTGTTGTTTGGTTTAGTATAAGAC
Source organism: Croton setiger (assembly GCA_948099555.1). Lineage (NCBI taxonomy): Eukaryota > Viridiplantae > Streptophyta > Magnoliopsida > Malpighiales > Euphorbiaceae > Croton > Croton setiger. Next base: position 1,409 of record CANUEY010040341.1, read on the forward strand.
ATGAGTTTCTATTTGTACATAATTGCGATTTTGTAATAACTGATATGAGAGTTATAGTAATAGGTAGATGGTTGTTACCGTAGGGGACTGTTTTGTATTTTATACATCTAGAGACTGTTTTAGAATTCTGGCATGATGTAGGGATTTTTTGTAATTTTTGCATGCTTGTAGGGACTGCTTTGTAATTTATACATCTATGGACTGTTATAAAATTTTGACATGATGTAGGGACTATTTTGTAATTTTTTCATGTTTTGTTGAATGTCTTGAAAGTTTTACACATCCAGGATTGTTTTGTGATTTTCATGTGTGGGCTGTTTTGGCGAATTTTCATATGTAAGGGTTGTTTAGGTAATTTTCCATTTTTAGGGGCTGTTTTGGACATTTTGGATGTTATAGGAGTCATTTAATTATTTTCATGTTTTATAGGTTGTTTTAGTAATTATTTAATAAAATATAAGGATCGTTTTGTAATTTTCCATGATTTAAATAACTTTTTGGTAATTCTACTTGTTTGTGTTTAAATGTTTACTTTCATAAGCATGTGAAGTATTTTGGAGATTTAATAATATATTTGGGTATCAAAAGAGTAGAATATAATTTATTTAAGACTTGTTTATAATTATTTTCTCATAAGGGAGAAAGAATAATTAGATTAAGGGATGAATGTTTTATTTTCTGCAATTTATTTTCTGCAATTTACCGTTTCGAATGGATGAATGTTTTACGTTTGCGCGAATGGCTGATAAATACTAACACTAGCTTAATCACCAAAAATGAATTTTTCTTCAATAAATAAAATTTTAACTTAATTTTTGTAAATTAAACGATCTAGAGGTGGGTTTTTATCGGAGGACGTTTTAAGTGAAACTTAATTTGTCGTACCTTACCTACTTACCCGGATCACTAAATTTTTGACCAATGCTTTTTGCATTAAAATAAAGTCAACTTTTTAATAAAATTGGTATCTCGGAAACGGGTGGTGACTCTAAATGTGTTTTAAAGATCAACTAGTTTTGGAATTGTGTGTTAAATGTTTTATCACCGTTTTTTGCAAAAATTCAAAATTTGAAATATCGACCGCAAAATTTGGACATTTTGAGAAATGAAAATTCCATACAACCTAAAAACAGTCGCGCTCTTTCTTCAGAAAGAAGCAGAAGGTTGCCCACGCGTTGGACTACCTCAGTAACATTCGGCCTCTAGACATCCGGCTTGTTAAGGTATTTAGAATTCATGGACCCTAAGAACTTCGGGATCCTTGGGCCGTGATGTTCTCAAGGCGTGCTAAATTTTACTGGATGCGAGAATTTCGGGATCCAATCACCTCAAAGGAACCCCAAACATCACTTTGGTGACTAATTCCCACACTAGGCTTTTGATTTTGTATTTCTAAACTCATTTCCTTGTGTTTTGTTTAGTTTAGAAAATGAATAATTATAAAAATCAATTTATGAAGCCTAAACTCATGGAACTGTTTGGAACCTTACAGTTTGAACCTTCATATGAACTTCCGGCTCCTGCCAATTACGGTTCTAATTTTTCTTAAACTGGAACTAAACCTTCATTTAACAGTTATGGTTATGGTTCATTAAGGTTCTGGTTTCGGTTCTTAATGATTCCAAACTGATGGTTCAAACGGTTAGAACCTTAAAATGGTCATACCTATATATAGGCGGATGTAAGGTTTAATCCTAGATTGTGGGCTTAATTAACTTAAAAACATTCCTTTTCCTTTTATTAATATGAAATTCGGATTTGGTTTTATGATATGTTTAAAGTCAATTTCTGCATCAGTTTGCCATCTTTTCATACTCAATTTCAGAATGTGTAAAACTGTTTACAACTTGTTTATTTTATGTTTGTTATCTTTTTTTTTTCCTCTTTACATTGTTTTTGTTGAGTGTCTTTATGCAAGAACAATATTCAAGATGATTAAGAGTCAAAATAGCATCTAACGACATTAAGCCAATTTTAAATCCAAGATCAATCGATTTTATCACTTGATTATTGCTCATATTATATCTATTTTCTTACAATAACTTCTACAACAATACCATTCATTCCCTAATGACTTGAAGAATTTGCATGCATATGTCAGCCAAAATAGATTAGACCATACCATTCATTCCATAATGACTAGCGAACTATGCTAATACAACAATGAATACAAATATATCATCATACCCAATCTCAGAAAAGTAATCAACAAATTTAATGAACCAAATTACTCTAGGCAATGGATTAAACTGACATTCAAAAGCAATATACTTGAAACTAAAAAAATCCAATCATCAAAGTTAAATCATCATCAAACTAAAGTAAAATCTTTTAAAAAGAAACCTCAGAAGGCAACAAACAGAACAGAATTGAAATCATTATCTTATCAACTCAAATAATATAGATTTCCATAAACAATATGAACCCAACTTAACCAGGATATCAAATAATCACGAAGCAAATAGAAGAAACAATCTAAGTTTATATTCAGAATCAAAAGAACTTTAAACAGAAAAACAGCTGCCAACAAACACACAACTAGTCTGGTTCCCAAACTTCACCTTTCATATTGAACAATTAAATTGAAATAAAAACAATAAAATGAGTTTTAATAGTACCTTAGAATGGCCAAACAGTTTTTACATCATCTAGAAAACCCAGCAGTTCTTACAGCTCCAGAAGCAAAATTTATAGAAAAAAGAAAATTTCTATCTTTTCGATTCTCCCATCCAAATTAATTTTGAACTGAGGATTGAAATTGTGCTTACAAATTGAAAAGTGATTTCAAAAAGAAAAGAAAATTTTCAATTGGAATTTACAAAACAGTTTTCTTCCTCGTTCCAGAATGGCCTCCACCAAAATCCTCTCTCCCCTTGGCTCAGGACTGCTTCTGCCTTTTTATCCCTTTTCTCTCTTTCGTTCCTCCTCTTGTTCGTACGACGCCTTCCAGCTGTCCCTCCACGTAACCATTCTGTTATGTCCAAACCAACTATTTCCTCTTCCTTCTTCCATTCTGTTACACTTCACTTTTCGTTTCTGTTGCTTACCAATTTCCTCTTTAATGCCTCGATTTTCTGTTCCAACCTTTCTTCTCTCTCGCTCACACTCTTGTCTTTACTGTTCACTCCTCTCTTTCCCTTTCCATATCAATTTCAGTCCCAATTCTCTAACTCTCTCTCTCTCTCTCTCGACTGTAATTCCCAATTTCAATTCCAATCCCTAATTCCTATTTTCTCCTTTCTGTTTCGTTTCAATTTTGTTTATTATTTTTTTTTGCTTCTGCCCACGCCAAAACGACATCGTTTCGTCTCAATACACGGCCGTTTTATCTCTGATTTCCTACCCAGACCTGATCTTGAATCGAACCTATTCCGGCTGGATTCGACCCATTTTCCCCTTCCTGCTTTCCACCCCTGCACTTCTCAGAATCTCATTGTTATCCCCACAACTTTATTCCCGTATGCAATCAAGCCCTTCCTTCCCTTCTTCTCCTTTCTAATTTACCTAACTTCTTTTATTCTTTTTTAATTTCATCCTTCTCTTCAATTTTCTCCAAATTCAACCTATTTCTTCATTAATTTTATTATTTTTTTTTCTCAAAAAAACAAAAATTAAAACTTTCTTTAAATATTATTTTTAGATCAAATTTTAATTTTTAAAATTGAAATTGAAACAAAACAAAATTAAAATTAAAATAAAAAATTCATCAAAAAGGGAAATCGAATTAAAATTGGAATTTCTTTTCTTTTCTATTTTTTGATTTTAATTTCTTTAAAATTAAAAATAAAAAAAAACACAAATATATTTTTTTTTTTTAAGGAAAGGGAATTTTTGAAACTGAATTGAAAGCATTAAAACAATCCAGGAGCGGGGAAAGACTTGAAATATTCTGAGAACTGAAAGAACTTGAGCTGTTTCGGAATTTCTAGAAATCTCTTCGAGCTTCAGGTATTCTTATCATCATTGGTACTTTTTGGGGCAAAAATTAAACGTCAACAACCATACATATGAAAACTTGGTCTACGAATTCACTTTGAGATGAGAGATCAATATTTTTTTTGCAAAAAAAAAAATCTATTTTTGTCCGTTAGATTAACTAGAGTTATTTTTTTAAGTTTTTTTTTTTTAATTTTCCTTCTAAAAATATATTAGCCTTTTTAAATTTGGTTTTGGACTCGTATATATGGCTATAAACCGTATAGTTTTTGTTTTATGATATTTTGTTAAAACATGTAATTGTAATATTTATTAAGTTTGTCCAAAAAAATCACTCTTCATATTTTTTTCTGACGAAATGTTAGAAAGAAGAAACAAAACGTCTACTTATTTTTTTTTATTATCAAATATTAGTTTGTTATAAGTGTTATGTCAATTTACCTTTTTATTCCTTAAATTGATGGTACTATACAATCACATCCTTTTCTCAATTTTAAGTCTTTTTGCTACTTTATGTTCTTCAACTATATATTAAACCTTATTTTGGTCATTCTTCCTTTTTATTTTATATTAATTTAGTCATTTCATTTATTTATTTTATTACTTTCATGCCTTTTTTTTAATTTATTAATATTCATTTTTAAATCCCTTAATTTAATTGTTAAATATTAATTTATTCCTTTCTAATTTTATGTTCATTTCTAATTTATCCTTTAATTTATTTTATTTTTCATTTATTTTTTTTCTTTTTAGTATTTAATTTATTTATATTTACTTTAAGTTTAATAATTTAATTTTTATTTTTATTTTCATCCCTTATAGTATTTTATTATTTAATTTATTATTTGATTGAGAAAAATTAAGAAAAAAAAAGTGTATTCTAATTTTAATATTATATTTATGTCTTTTCCATTATTAATATAATTATGATGTAGATATATTTTGATAGATGTTTGAAATAATACTAACTTTATAAAAATATTGTGTTTTTTAATTATTTTGAATTCATGTGTTCTTTTATTGGGGCTTGAAAATATCACATTTTAAAACTATTAGGTAGTAAATAACACAATTTTCAAACGTAATAAATAACACATTTTCAAAAAAAAAATTTATATTTTAAAAATATCCCATTTGAAAAAAAAAATTAAAAAAAATTAATTTTTTTAATTAATTGTAAAAAATATTAATTTCTTTAATTAATTGTTTGACCAACCCCAGACCTTAGCAAACTGCCTCCAGACATCCACTTAAGCAGGTATATGGTTAGGCTCAACTCTTATACTCAAGTATATACCGACCTTAGCTCATATACCCGAGTATCTATACCAGAGAATAATAAGATTTACAAAGGATATGATTTGAACCCTTAACCTTTAGAAATGACAAACGTACATTTCATTATGCCAAAGGTTAACTAATGCTTTATGGTTATATGGGCTTATATATGTGTCATACATCACATATCTAAGACCCAACCATCTCCAGCCAATTTGTAACTGGAATTTTCGTCATTCAGTTGCCGACCACCATTAATATTTTATTATTATTATTTTATTATATTTAAATTTTAAATAAAAAAGGAGTAGACAAATAAAAACAAAACAAATGTGTTATTTATTATATTTCTCAAAATTTGTGCTATTTAGTAAAGTAAACTTAAAAAAGATGCTATTTACTTACATTTCTCTTTTTTTTTTAAATGCCGAAAGGAGTTAATTTTCATCATCAAACAACACATAAGCCCCAATTATAAGAGACCCATAATTATCATATGAAATAATCTGAACTATTTGACCCGGTTTTACCTGTTCGCTAATCAAACGAACGATTACATCAAAGATATTTATAACTACCAAAGAAAAACAAACATATATACAATCCAAAAAATAAAAAAAGAAACACTAGAACAAAGATTAAGTTCGACAATGAAAAAAAAAAAAGAAAAATACCAAAAAGAAACAAATAACTTACACTAAGAAATCAATCATGTTGCTCCTTCCCAAAAACTAAAAAAAAATAGGAGTAGAAACCTACAGCAAACAAGTCCCCTAGGAAAATGAAACAATAAAATAGTGGACCAAACTTAACAAAACCATCGACCCCCACAACACCTGCAAAAAAGCAAGCACCTCTCTAAAACTTCCTCCAAACACTCTAATATGTGTCTACATGGATCAACAATTACAAATCTAAATCAATTACAAAGGCATGTAGGAATTTAAGGAATTCAAAAATAAAAGGTAAAAGTATAAACAAATTAGTAGAACCCAAACTCCTCGGGTATCAATCATCGCCCATTTCATACGAACCAGCAATGATGATCGTAGTGCATACTATGATTAGCAAAGGCGGTGTTTTAGCCCCCTAGAACCAGAATTCGATGCACCCATTCCATTCACTCCAGATACATCAACAATCATTGACTTTAGTTTTCTCTGGTGCTTTTTATTGTCCACCATAACTAGGATTTCATTTTGTTCTTGACCTAAAACCTAAAACCTCTTTTGATTTGGGTAATAAACCTGGAAGAAAAGAGGATTCTGCCAAGATATGGCCAGTCAATATAATCGTGATAGGAATAGCAGGAATCACACCTAAATTTGATGCCGATTACTCTCCACATTTTGGAACCTTTGAGGCAATGTACGAATGCGATTATCCCAACAGATAACACATTCATCCTTAGGCAACACCAGACAAAGTTCATAAAAGGATTCCAAATGACCCATTTTTTGACATAAATGGCAAAAGATGGCAAGTGCTGATACTTAAAGTTGCAGAAGGAAGCTTCATTAAGAACTGATATAATCGGCTTTCAGTGATGAAGAGAAGCATTAACATCCAAACCCACTCGTAAGCAAATAAATTGAATTTCTTGGTGGTGATATCAAAGGTATCATACTGTAGAAATTCACAAAGAAAATTATCAAAAGCAACTGTATTATCCACAGACATGTACCCTATAATGAATTTTTAAGCTCAAAATACCGTTGATGAAAACTGCATGTTCTGTGGTCCAAGTATAAGGATTATTTAACAATCTAAATCCACAGCTAAAAACTTCTCTTTAAGCATTTCTTCAAGTAAAATTTCAAAAACTCTATTTTCTAAATTTATTTGCTAAATTTTTTAAATAAAAGTGATCTTTAGAGTTTTGGAACTCATTTTAATTCTTCCAATTAATGAATTCCATCTTCGTTACACGAGATGTAATCTCGAGAGATAGACATAATTGTCTTTTGGGGTTCCTAACTTACTAAATGGTGAAGTTCCTACTTGAAATGGTTGTTCCATCGTCAAAAGAGTTTATGAAGGATTTTTAGCATGAACGGAAGGATTTAGCACGTTTTTGCAAGTTTTTCCAACATTTTGGGATGCCAAAAGTGACAGCATTGAGGAGTGTTGTGATAGCACTACAGAGTATCGTGATAGCACTCTAAAGTGTCGTGATGACAGTTTTTTAGCATTCTTGGATAGCAAGAATGCCATGATGGCACTCTCGAGTGCCATAATTAAGGGCGGGACCAAGAAGAGGCTAGTGTTAGCCATGACCTGATATACTACACTTTTTTAATTATATTTTTTCCAATAGCAATATTTATCATATTTTTGGTATAATTTTGTGTCATAAAAACATGTTAAACAATCGAGAATATAAAATGTATTATTCTTAGCCTCCCTAAATATAAATTTCTAGTCCGACCCTGGCCGTGATAATCCTCTTGTAACCAGAGCAACACATCGTTGTAAGATGTTGACATGTGTCTAGAACAAAAATCTCAAAAATTACTATAAATAGTGCATTTTCAGGCTACAGATTGGTCTTTTGGTTAAATTTAGAATATTGTACTACATCACCTTAATGATTCTCTTTCCCAAAATAAGATCTAAGATTTCTAAGGGCATCTTAAAGGTTTTTCATTGATTGTGAGTGAGATTTTATAAGGTTGGTGAGAGAAACACTAAGATTCAAAAGAGCTCTACTATTGTTGGTAAGGTTTCCCTTTGAATCACAATTAGACATCTTACATTCAAAAGGGTTTTGGGTATCTCTTAGGGTGAGTAAAATCCATTTGGTGAAAACTTAAAGGAAGTTTAGAAGATGCTTGCTTAATGTGGATCTAAACTTGATTTTACATTAGAATTTTGTTTAAGAGCTAGGAAATCCTTAAACAATTGTTTTTCTTTTTTCTTTACATTTTGAAGGGTTTAAGCCTTTAATCTCAAATCTCCCTCAAAAGGTGTAAGAGATTTCATTTAAGATGTGTCATTCATGGCTTCCAAAATGCCTTACAACAATTTGGAGTGTTGTAGCGACACTTTCTTCATGAAGCCTTGAGCCCCTTTTAAAATTTTAAACCTTTTGTAACCTTAATCAAGGCCGTGACAACACTATTCTTCAGTCCAGCAACAGTTTTTTGTCAGAAAATATAATTTTAACTTTTAAGCCCTCAAATGAGTTACTTGATGATAAAATAAGTTTTTTTGATATCAATAAACCAATTTTAGATGTTTGGAGCCTTGGATTTTAAGAGATATCATTAGATTTATTCACTTATATTTAGGATTTTGTTTTAGATTTGATGAAAGTAGCATTTAAAATATACTTTTAGGATTTTATCAATTGTTAATTAATAAGATCTTTGTTTATGAATGAATCTTGAAATATTGTGATGTATGGATGAATGACATTAATGAATGATTATGGCATGTTAGGGGCCCCTCTTGGCATGAGTAGTGAAAAGAGAGATCATTTATGGATGTTAATATGTTTAGGGGTCTTTTGGTATGTTTAGTGGAAATAAAAGGACTAAGTTAGTGTTATTACTGTGACACCCCAAACCAAACCCCACGTCAAATCGACGTCATTTCATGCATTTTATGCATTTTCATAAAAAATGCACTATGATATTATGTGATTAATAAGTTAAATATGAATTATATGAATTATATTTGATGATAAATGATTTGAATAAGAGAAACAAGTTGAGTTATAGGCTCGGTTTCCGTCGAAAGACACAAACGGAGCCAATTAG
>CANUEY010040438.1:0-20730 GCA_948099555.1 Croton setiger
TTCTTAAAAATATGTGAGAGTGAAAATCTTTTAAAAATTTTAAAGAACAACGAATCGGATCGAGGAGGATTCTGGATATCTCGAGCGTAGAGCATTGATCATCATCGGCTTTTTTTTAGGGGCAAAAATCGAGCGTCAACAGGCAGCCAACAAAGATGAACGATGATAAGCTTTGAAAAGTGAATGTCAATTCTGTTTCACGATTTCAAATAATTTTTTTATTTTTTTTAATTTTCTTTTTTTTTAGATTTTTATTTCACAAAAATAAAACTAATAAAAAAATATATAAGGGATGTTGACGCATTATTTTTGCCCCCAAAAAATGTACATTGATGATAAAATCTAAGTTTCGTGAGATTTCCAGAATTCTAGTTAGATCAATTCCTTCATTGAAAGAGTTGTTTTAGTTCTCGGTTTGATTTTGAAAATATCGCAAAATTTTTCTACTTTAGGTCATTATCGGTACTCAAAAATTTATTTAAAATTAATTAACTATTTTAAGTTATATTTTAAAAGTAATTGATTTCGGGTTGAACCTCTTAGTCGGGTAGGTGTTGGGGTCTTAAGTCAAACCTGATTGAATTGAACCGAACAAGACCAATTCAAACCTAGTCAGACAGATCTAAATCAAACCAGTCCGGATCGATTTAGAAATAAACCCTCTTTGTTTCTGTCTAAATGCTGCATTTTCAGTCTTTCTTTCTTAATCACAAATCAAAATGATTTCTTCTCTTCCTTTACAAAACAAAATCATTTTTCTTCTCTTCATCAAAACTAATGCATAAACGAAAAAGAAATTAGAAAAGAAAGCAGAAGAGAAAAGCAAGTGAGAGACAGGAGAGGAGGGATTTCGATTTTATCTTGGAGCTTAAAAATATTCTGAATGATGGTGATGAGAGGTGAGAGCCACGAACGAGGAAGAGCAACGAGGTACCTCCAGTGGAGCAAAAGCACTAGAGGCGTGCTCTACAGGTAGGTGAGTGAGCTGTACCAAACAGAGAGAGTGAGGACCAATGAGAGCTTTGGTGATTTATTTTTGGGGCATATAAAGCAGGGGGAGGCTCTTTCGATGGGGTGAGTGGTACCAAGCAGAGAAAGAGTCTTAAATTCGAGGCTTCTTAAAATTAGGGTTCTTAGAATTGAGAGGCACCTAGAATTTGGAAAAAGAAATCAGAGAGAAGGGCTTCAATTTCAGAAATTTAGAGAGGGAGGCTCCTGGAATTGAAAAGAAATCAGTAAGAGAGAGAAAAAAAAGGGAAAATAGTTTAAGGTTCTTAAAAATCTCTAATTTTCTCTTTTTTCTTGTATAAACAATCAGGGGTTTCTATTTCGAAATTACGAACCAGTTAGAGCTTTTTTATTCTAATATCACCAAATTTTTGTTGTAATATCTAAAAACTTTTGGTAAGGAACTTAAATATGTAAAAAACATTGAAAATCCCCTGTTGGATTACAGTTTAAGGGTTTAAACCTCAAGGTAACTTTTAAGTCTTCTCTGTGTTATAATCTTTTCATTTTCAATGGATGGTAATGTTTGGAAATCAGATTGATTTACTAGTATATATTGGATTTTGCTTGTTGTCAGAATGTGTTATTATTGTTTTAAGCCATGGTGCTGGCCTGGTATAACTGCTAAAAGAGTAAGAATTGAGTCTCTGATGTTGATGTTGGTCTGTTTTCATATACGAGTGTTGATGATTGATTTAGTATGATATTGTTTTAAGCTTTGATTCTTCCTTTGGAATGTCTAGATTTGGGTCTTAAAAAAAAGATTTTTTTGATAAGTGATTCAAATCTCTATTTTTAAAAATCAAGTCTTGATTTTTAAGTGGAAAGTAAGCTACTCATATGCCTTCAAAACTAGATTGTCAAGTTTATGTTTTTAGTCTTTATTAGTGGGATTTATGCAATTTCATATTGTCAATTTCTGTATATTTCAGTTTTTGGTTCAAAGTTTTATGTGGTTGAACTGTTGTAGTTTAAGAAAGAGTTTAAGGGTTAAAACTTTCTGATTTTAACTGTTTTCAATTATTAAGTTGCTGTCTAAAGGGATTTGTATATTGCTGTGATTTTGTTTAAATGTTGTTGTTGTTTCAGTTAAAGTTTAAAGTTTAGAGGGGCTAAGAGTAGTTAATTTTTATGATTAAAAAATCTATGTTCAATCTTCCATGTTGTTATGTCATTAAATTCATTAAAGTTCTTGTTTTAGGCTCCGCGCTGTCATTTGATCGTGTTATTCATTCTTTATTTCATGATGTTTTGCTCAATAGGCAACGATCTTAAATGCAAATTGTGGAATCCTTTTGTTGGAAATGATACTCAAGTTTCTATTTTGGATCATGTTTAATTATTTTGGAACACTATAGAGTCCATTTATACTTTTTCAGTTTAAAATCATGTTTAATGATTTTGTAAAAGCGAGTCTTAGTATCATTGCTTGATTCTTCTCTATCCGACATTTTTGGTTTCCAAGGTTGGAATTTTAGTATATTAATGTTGTTTTGGGACCTTTTGATCAAAACAAAAAGTGCAAAAATGTGATGTTGCAATGTGAAGTTTTAGTCTTAATGGTCACTTACATTGGTAATATTATATAAAGGTTTAAAGACTAATTTTGATATTTCACATGTCTGATGGATTATTTTGATAATTTTCATATTTGACCAACTGTTTTTAATATTTTACATGTTTGGTGGACTATTTAAGATATTTTCATGTTTAGGGTCTGTTTTGATAATTTTGCATGTTTATGGGTCGTTTTCAATATCTTCATGTTTTGTGGATTATTTTGGTAATTTTTCAATAAATATAGGAACTATTTTGTAATTTGCTGTGACTTAGAGGATTTTTTGGTAAATTTTTTTTTTGTGCTTAAATGTCAAAATTTCATATGCATGCTGGGTGTTTTGGGGTTTAATAAATTATTTGGGTATTGAAGGGTAGAATGTAATTAAGTTAAGACCTTTTTGTAATTATTTTCTTCTAATGGAGAAATAATAATTAGATTAGAGAATGAATGATTTTTTTTTCACAGTTTATTTTTTCCATTGCTTTGAATAAATATTTTTATTTTTGCATGAATGGTTAATTATCATTCATTAGGAACATTGCTTAAATTTAATTATTAAATAAAAATGGCTTTTTCTCAATAATATAATGATATAACTTGACTTAATTTTTGAAAAACAAAATGATTTATTCGAGGCCGGTATATTTGAGTTTTAGCTAAAGTTAAATTTTAATTAGCATATCTAACTCCCTTTTTATAATTCTCCAGTTTCGGACATTGTCTTATTCAAATTAAAAATGGAGTCATCTTTTTAAAGTAAGTTGGATTACTTTTCAGAAATTAAAATTGGTTTTCAAATGAGGCGATTTTAAAATTTTTTTAAAAACCGACTTAGTTTCATTATCGCGCAGTTCCTTGAAAAATCTAAGTTTAATTAAAAAATAAAACTTTAAATACATAAAAAAAATTATAAAATAGTTGATTTTCCAATTGTCATTGAAGATATTGGATATCAATTTAGCTTTTTAGTCTAAATTTATTGAGAATCATCTCAATTTTTTGTGCATACAATAAATTCAAATATTGAATTCAATCTAAATTATTCTAAGGATCTCCTAAATGGAGATTGAGCTCAATTTTTGAGCATCATCGTAGTATGCACAAATATTGCAAATCAGTTGACAGTATAATAATTCTCTAGAAAATGGTTAAGGGGTGAAAAATAATTTCTGAAGAAAAAAATATTTCCTTAGGCTGAATAATGCACTAATCAATAATGAAGGTAGTAGTGATGAATGATTAATTAATTTTTTAGGCTGCAGAAATAATAAATAATTAAAGTTAAAGAAAAATAAGGAAGAAAAGATGTTAGAAAGAAGTGGGGTTGTTGGATCGAATCTGCAAAAATTACATAATCAGCAAACAGTAAATGGACTATATGTTCATGAAAGCTGTGCATGCACGTGAACTGGTTTCTTTGTTTTAAAATCAAATTATAGATTTCTATTTTCTACCAACTTAATCATTTCAAAAGCAACTACAATGTCAGAATGTTGGTTTCAAATTGCCTTTTTTTATTATATACGTTTTTTTTTTCTTACAAAAAAAACTAGTTTTGGTACACAAGGGGACAAGCATATTAATTACAGGTTTTAATCCCTCTAAATATTAGAAAAGAAAAAAAATAATAATCAAGAACTAATTATTAACCCCAATGATACAGATTAGCAATTTAAAGAAGTTATTTTAATTAATTATGGAGTTATATGGTCCCATTTTAATCATAAAACAAATAGGTTCACTTACAACAGTTGTTTATCTTAGATTCGAATCCCAGTTGGACAAACATCAGCTTCAAATTTTTGGATTAAAATAGTTACTTAAGCATTTGATTAATTTATTAATTGAAATTTTTGTTCCTAATCATGGTTTGGATGATCCATAGTGACAAGAGAAACATGCACTACTCATGAAATCATTATCAAAGAAGGAAGACCCATCCTTTCAATACATACTTTTTTTGCAGAATTTTCAGACAAAACAAAATTTTTATGGCCAAAACAAAAATAGTCAAAATCAAAATGGTGCTACTTTTCTTTATTATTGTCTTGTTTCAAATGCAATTTCTTCTCTAAGCATCTCTTCACTCTCACTCTCTGTCTTATCCTTGTAGAGCAAACACTGGTTCTGTACTGTCAATCTCATGTGCACATTATCCCTAAAACCGTTCTTTATCAACCACTAACCCCATTCTCTTACTTCAATTATTTCATCTAATCCTTCCCTTTGTTTCTTTACCACATTTTCTCAAAATTTCTTGCACTTCTATACCACCCTCAACAATGGGTCTCTTTTAGAGTTTCTTTCCACTTGGGTTTGGACTGGAGTCTGTCTATTCAGAAACATGGGTTTCCTGAAGAAGAAACTTTCATGGCTGGTTTTTGTGTTTTGGGGTGTTTCTTTTAAAGCTCTTTGTGATGACAATAGAGATGTATTTGTTAAGTTTTTGAAGGCTCCCCATGCATTTTCACATTTGAATACGGCTACATTTCAATTTCAACTTCTGGTGGGTGTAAATGAGACTTCTTGCTCCAATTGTGTTGTAAATTGCAAGGTGGGTTTTTTATTTTGGACTAAAAAGTTGAAAACTTTGATACTAATTTTCTGGGAATTCTGTTCAAGAACAAGTTTGGTTATTACTACACCAAAAAAGGGGTTAATTTGTTTTCCTTAATTATTTGTAATTAATACTCAATTTAAACATGTGGTGCATGCAGCTAGATAATGGTGTAGCATCTGATTGCGGAGGTAGGAAGGTTTTTTATGAGGGCTTGCAAGATGGAAATCATACTTTTGAGGTCTGCTTCAATAGGTCTCCAGGAGTTCGCTGTTCTACATATAAATGGACTGTTGGTTAAGCATTTCCCCCTCTTTTTTTTTTTTTTTTTTTCTAAATTCCTCTTATCAATTCCTGTAGCAGTATTCTAAATCACAATCAAACCCTGATTGATATAACTAGGATAGTTGAATGTTCTCAGTTAATCTTTGCACAATAACCTGTTAATATTATAAATTTGGCATTCTTTGGTTTAGCAAGTTAATTTATAAATGATTCTGACTCTGAGCACAATCCTAATCTCAGTTATTCGCCTCCTTTTCTTTTTTTTTGTTCTGCAGATACTGTTCCCCCAACCGCATGTATAACTGCATCAACTTCATTTACAAACGCCTTAAATGTTTCTGTAGATATTTCTTTCACGGAACCCTGCACTGGTGGTGGAGGGTTCAGATGTTCATCGGTGAATTCGTGCAACGTGAGTAGGTGCTGCAGAAAATTTATCAAAGTTGTACATGATTTTTGTTATGTTCTTTATGTGCTTAACACATGGGTATTGATTGTTGTGGATTTATGATTGAGCAATTGGTTTTTTCTTTTTCCTACATTTAATTAAACTACAGTTTTTGGTTATTGTCTAATAAAAAATTTATCTGACATCGGTCTGGTGAGTTAGTTTTAATGAATATTTGAGGGCATTAGTCTAGAAAGAGCTGAGTGAGCATATATTATGCACAATAATTGACTTTTCCAAAAAAAGTTTGTCACTTCTTTAGGAAATTGGTGTTTGTTGAAATTTGAAATGAATGGTTCCTTATAGATTGCTGCAAAATTTATTTACAGCTGCTGGCCTATGGTGCTGGTCAAGTGATTCCATCATCACTGACTGTTGTCCAACCAAACCTCAAATATTCTCTTCTAGTTGGTTTATCACCTACTGTTCTGTACGGACGTGTCATACTGGCAATGGACAAGAACTTTTGTACAGACATTGCCGGAAATAGATTTACAAGAGCAGAAAATTCTAGTTTCTTTGTACATTTCGGTGAGTTTTGCTGTTCATTCCTCGAGTTAAAACTAAATATGCATCACTTAGAAATGTGATTCTGCCAATGTGTGCTGAATTCAGTCTGAGTATTTGGTGGTTTATTATTTAGATAGAAGAAGTGTTTATGCTGACCTGAGGATTCACATTCCTGAAAAACTACTTCAGCTTGACAATCAAACTAGAACAGTGCAGGCTACAAATGATTACGATAAGTTGAAGGTGTATTTGTACTTCTCCGAACCAATTCTCAATTCATCAGTTGAAATTGTTAATTCTCTTGATGTTAGTGAAGGTGCACTCCTTCCTATAACTGGAGAAAACCTTGGGAACCGCAGGTTTGGCTTTCAGGTCAGTAGGTGCGTTTAGTACCTTTTTTTTTTCCTTTTGATGATCATTTAACAATGAGGCTATTTGAACTTATACCTTTAGTTGTCACTCATATATTTGTTTTATTTCAGCTAGTGAATGTATCTTGCATAGCTATTGTCACAGTAAGCCTTCGTTCAAATTCTACAATAAGCAGATCAGGAACTACTGTTTCTCCTATTGCACCAGTTGCTTTTCTTTATGGTACAATATTATTTTTTTTTCTCCTAACTTTTTTTTTTTCATCTTTATCAAAATCTGTAGATTTAGAGACAATTTATAGACATGGTTATGTTCTCCTGACATGGATGGTGATGCCATTTTGCAGATTCTCAAAGGCCTGCTGTGAAATTGAGCACGTCATCTAATTCAAGAACAAAGGAAAATAGTATTCCGGTATCGATAAAGTTCATGAAGCCTGTATTTGGCTTTAATTCTTCCTTTTTATCAATCTCAGGGGGTCATTTGCGGAGGCAAGTTAACTATTGTTACCTACATTTATGCATTCTTACCTGCATCATGAAAACTTGAAATTTGAATCACGCATAGACAAACGCTTGAGAACACAGAAAAAGTAAAAAATCTTATTTTTGGTCAAGGAAAATTGTTGGGTTTTTATGGGGATGGAGTAAAATAACAGAAGTTTGATGAAGAACAATGAACACAATACAATTTATTCAATTGCAACAATTACATTTATAGCAGTAAACATAATTGAAGCAGACTAATTCTCCTAAGAATCCTATCGAACGTTGATCCACTACTAACAATAATATGCGAAGATTCCTAGATAATAGTAGATTATTTGACTAAATAATTCATTAAACAAAATAGATTAAACATAATAATTAAAAAATACAGTGTTGCAGCATTCAAAAACATAAACTCCAACACTCCTCCTTGCTTTTGGAGCTGCAAATTTTAGGTATATCTCTTGAATTTAATCACAAAAATTTCAAACTTTGACTTGTAAATATGTCAGCTAAATGATCCTCAGTGTTACAATAAACCAAGGTCACATCTTCCTTTTGCTGCACCTCTGAAATTCAGATTTAATTACTTGTGAATTTATTTTCTCAAACATTTTGCTCCTCCTTGGAACAAATTTCTTCATTTTATGGACATGACAAGATCACTTCAACAACAATATAGGATTTGCAATCCTTTTAGAATTTCATCAAACTTCAATTTAAGAATATTATGATCTTTCAGTTTAAAGACTTGACTGTGTATATCAATTTTTTTCAGTTTAAAAACTTGAGAGTCTGTATCAATTTTTTCAGTTTAAAGACTCGACGGTCTTCTAAACATTTCAGTTTTAAGACTTGATGGTCTTTTTTTCTTTTTCTTTTTTTTATGGACATGGACATGGTCTATAACATTGTATGATTTGCATCTATCATCTCCTGCAAGGAAATTTATTATAAAGACAAAAACTAATTCCATTGTATGGAACCAATGAACTTCACAGCTGCCAATGAATATTGTAACTACTACATGCTAGAAAATTTGATGGAGAAAAAATGCATCACCTGCCTGAGGCTATGGAAAACTAAAACATCAGAATAAATGAGAGTGCTACTGTCGAGGAAGCAAAGAAAGCATGAATATAAAATTTTTATGTAGTTTATGGACATGCTTAGGTCCTATGAAATAATAAGATGAGCACTCACACAGGTCTTATAAGACCATTAAGGCTCTGATACCTCTGTTGGGTTTTTATGGGGATGGAGTAAAATAACAGAAGCTTGATGAAGAACAATGAACACAGTACATTTTATTCAATTTTACTAACAATAATATAAGAAGATTCCTAGATGATAGTAGATTATTTGACTACATAATTCATTAAGTAAAATAGATTAAACATAACAATTAAAAAATATACTGTTGCAGCATTCAAAAGCATAAACTCCAAAAAAAATAATATGCTTTCATGTTTGGAATTTATTAATTTTAAACTTTGAATTGTGTCCAGCTTTCAAGCAATAAGTAGAAGCAAATACATTGCAGAGATACACCCAGATGATGAGACTGTATCTATCAGTGTTCCTCCAAATATAACTGGAGATGTTGCTGGAAATAAAAATCTACCTTCTAACACTCTACAAGTGAGGCACTGTAAGAAAACATTTTTTAAAAAATTTTTGTCTGATTTGAGATTCTGGAGGAGTTTCATCCAGAATTTTTCCTGTAATATGCTGATTAATGTCTTAAAATGCAAAATTAGACTGCATACCGACACTATCTTCGGTAACTTCTGGTTTTGCAACTGCTATTTTCCTGGCAACATCTTTTGCTGCTGGACTGCTCACCGTGTCGACATCAAGCCTTCAGTCCGTTGGTGCATTTTCTGGGTCAACTTCTTTGCTGAGTTCTGAACCTACAAGGAACCTATTTGTATGTTACTTGTCTCATTGCATCACAACCTGCAAACTTATATCCTATCACCTTATAGTATAGTAATTAAAATTATAAGCCCTCTATTACTGTTATAAAACTAAGAATGATCATCTTTTATATTCCTTCTATACAGAGAATTGCATGCTACATTCAGGTTTTTGCACTCTCTAGATGGCTGGCCGTTGTTCTGCCTGTTGAATACTATGAATTTGCAAGAGGTTTACAATGGAGTATCCCCTACTTTAGTCTCCCATGGGAAAGTGGGGGTATTCACCCAATCATGTTCGGCTCAAATTCCACTTCTGCTCCGCATTCCTATTTCTCCAGGGTTGATGATTTAGAAATTTCCCAACACATGCAAATAGGAGAACAGAATTTGGCTGTTGCTTCTTCAGTATATGGATTGCCTCTCACTCCAATGGAGTACAGATTATTTTTTGAGGTAAGAGTGACTTCATCCTATGAATTCTCAACTAACTCAATCAGCTTTAGCAATCATTTTACATGACAGAATCTCATTTTCTCTTGACAGAACCAAAATATGATGCCAGAAGCAGACAATGTTTTAGATCCAAAGTATTCAAATGGGTGAGTTTATTTTTATTTTTATTTTTTTGTTTCTTTTATTTCCTTTAATTTACTTTTCATTTGGATATAAATCATAATAAACTGTTCAATGGCTGAACTTAGGAATAACTGAATTATACAAAATGGTGAAGGTGAATGTTCACATAAAGCTGAAGTTGCCATCTGAATGCCATTGCTACTGTCCTGTGCTGTTACGGAACTTTGTTTATGACCTCAATGTGTAGATGCTGAATGCTTCCTTGCCTTCTCATTTTTTTTTTCTGAACAAGTTCATTGTTGATTCAGGTTCTTGCATTCTGCATAACAAGAATTTTACTTGTTATCCTGATACTAATCTGCTTTTAACTGTTGTAGGTGGAGGGTTTTTGCTAGAAGTATGTTCTGGTTGGCCGTAATTGCTGGAAGTTTGATCCTGCTACATGCTTTGCTCTTTTTTATTCTAAAGTTCAGGAAGAATAACTCTGAGAAGCCAAGGAGCTATGGAGCATTAACGTTTCCAAGATTTGAGATATTTCTAATTATTCTTGCATTGCCTTGTATTTGTGAGGCCTCTGCTTCTCTTGTGGGAGGTACTTTTCATTTTCATTTTTACCTCTTATATATATTATACTGGGCAATCATTTATATTCTCCACTTAGAAATGATGGATTACAAACCTGTTTCCTCGCAGTTTCTCTCTGAAGTTATTGATCTTTCACGAGAACTTTAAATTGCAGATCTTTATATAGTTATATTGCTCTTGTAGGAGGGATGCGATCAGGGGTTGTCATTGGTGCGTTGCTTCTTGGATTTGTCGGTTTTTCAGTTCTAGCATTGTTCTTGTTCCTCTCTGTTGGAATTACATTTGGAAAGCTACTTCAGTACAAGGAAATCCATCAAGAAGGGGAAATATGTCACTGGTATCAAGACCTTGTTCGAGTATCTTTAGGCCCAGGTAAAAGAGGCCAGTGGACATGGAAAAACCAAACTAGCTCTATATATCTAATTATGTTTGGCCCTTTATTTGAAGATCTAAGAGGCCCGCCTAAATACATGCTCTCACAAATTTCTAGAGCTAATACCAACAAACAAAGGGATAATATAATTGCATCCGATGACGAAACTGAAGATGCAGAAGCACCTTTTGTACAGAAACTGTTTGGAATGCTTAGAATTTACTACACCCTACTTGAAACGGTAAAGCGAGTTTCTTTAGGCATTTTGGTTGGTGCATACTTGAACGACTGGTCATCTCAAACTCCAACAATTATCTTATTGTGCATAACCTCATTTCAGCTGTTCTTCCTTGTTCTGAAGAAGCCTTTTGTTAAGAAAAAGGTGCAATTAGTTGAGATTGTCAGTGTTTCCTGTCAAGTCGGTATATTTCTTTCTTGTTTTGTGCTCTTGGAGAAGAAACATTCAACTATGGATGAAACTAAAGTTGGAATTTTCATGATTGTGCTCTTTTTACTTGGATTCTTGGGGCATATCATGAATGAATGGTATGCTTTGTATGTACAGACAAGGCAACTGGATCCTGCCGAAAAATCTTTTTCAGTGGGTTTGAAAACTGCATCAATAGGGTTTCTTTTGTTCTTCATTCCTCAGAAAATGAGCAGAAACTTGGAATGCAAGCTACCACATAACCGAAGGGAAGATGGAGAAACTGGGGGACAAACAGGTTCCTCTAGCGAAAGAACAGGTAAAGCATGGCCAAGACAGCTGAGAGAACTGGCACAAGCAAGTTTCACTTCAGATAGAAATACAACTCCAAATGATCCTTCAACAAGCCATGCTAATACTAAGAGGGGTGGGTTTTGGGGGAACAAAAGCAGTGGAGACTCGTCTCAAAATAATTCTGCAGATTACAAGTCAAAACCGAGCCGGTTGTACAAAGATTTAGAAGCCATTTTTGCATCAAAATGAGTATCAAACATTAATTTTACCTATTGTTCAATGTCTATTGTATATGACATTTCATTTTGGCAATTTTTAAATGAACTTCTGAATTCTTCAACGTCTAGTCATAAAATTACTGGCCAGTGGCCTCTTGTAGCAGTTCTTCAAAGTTGTCGTTTAACCATTTTCTTTAATACAAGTATGTAATTAATTCAAAAAAGTTAAAATTCTCTTTGTAAAAGTTAATACTCCCTCCATTTTGTATAATATTTATGCAAATACAACCATTTTTTCACAAGCATAATTTGACAATTTATTTCAAATATACTCTCACAACAAATTGTTAACCACTAGTTATTATTTATCATTCTTAGTCTCTTTTTTAATAAAGAATGCTATTTAAAAAGTTGCTTACAATTTACGTTTTTCTCCAAAACATTGACATCTTCTATTTTTGATTATTACCTGAAAATTCTGAATGTTAGTAGCAAATTTTCAACTATTATTAAAATTAACTTCATTGATTAAAATTTCTAATTTCCAAACTCCTATATAAATATCTGAGACCTATGAAAAAACACGAAATATTTAGCAAAAAGTCTTTAGAAATATTCACCCTTTTGAAACAGAATTGTGGAAATCTACACGACCTGTGAAAAAATGATGATATTGTGCAGAAAATATCACAACACGTGTGAAAATATTAGCACTATTTGAAAAAAAAAAAAAATTAGAAATGTTAGGTAGAAAATTCACATAATCGTGACAATATACCTGACTTATGAAAATGTGGTTGTATTAAGTAGAATTTTTTTATAGAAATGTTTACGCTTTTGGTTGTATGGTTAACATCCTTTAATTTTATTATAATTTTTTATAATTTATAATTTCTATATATATTTTTATAAATAATTTAAATACCAGGATAAAATTAATTATAAATTTTGATAAATAAACATATAAATAAATCAATTGATTTAAGAAAAAATGGACTTTTTATATAAATTCATTTGTATAATCGATATTATTGCTCTTATTAATACAATAGTTTAAATTCACATGCCGTAAAACAAAATATATCTATTGTAGTCATAATAAATATAATATAATATTTTGAAATCAAAATTAAATTCAAATCAAAGTATACCATTTCAACTAAAAATATTAAATCAGTAATATTTGGAAATATTCCATAGTTATAGTAGTATTTTAAGAAAGAGAACACAGAGATATTATTCAATGTAATTTTATTAGAAAAATTTTAAATCAGAAATTACAGTTTAATTCCAATAAAACCCTGTCTTTACCCTTTCTGACGTATTTCAACTACAAACCTCATAAGCTCTACACTGACATCTGACAGAAGAAACATCAAATTTCAAAGCATTTACATCGATTCTTCCGTCACGGGATTTTAATCCGTATCCGATTCGGATTGATCTATAGTAGTGGAAGCCCATTCACAAGCCACCTGTGGATATTGTCCCTCAGGCTCAGCCACCGATATCTTGCACGAAATCGAGCACACCACTTGTTCTTCTCGGTCGACTTTGTTTTTTCCTCTTTCGTCAACACTAGAAAAGACACAGAAATGGGTTCGCTTTTCAGTTCACCCAAAATGAGCAAAGAAGAAATGGCAACGGCGCTTGATAAGGCCAAGCAACTCTCCACCTCTGCTCCTGTCGTCGTTTTCAGGTACTTGCTCTGATTACTGATTACAAAATCTTTCAATACACAGCACCATTTGATCGGAATCTCTTTCCCATAATCATAATGACATTTTACGATGACTTCTGATTGGGATTTTGACCGTAAGGATTTTAAATGTTGGAGGATCAAATTTTGGGGAAAAAAAAAGGAAACCCAGGAAAATAGTTTGGAAGTTTTGATAACACCATGACCATGACTTAATTGTGTTTATATTTGCAGCAAAACCTACTGTGGTTATTGCAACAGAGTCAAGCAGTTGCTAGCACAATTAGGAGCAAGTTATAAGGCCATAGAACTTAATCAGGAAGGTATGCCTGTAAAATTAATGACTATATACCCTATTGTTGCATCTTCATTGGTAACTATAACTTGATGTAGACGAAATTGAGCATTTTTTTAGCCGAGGCATGAATTCATTTTTTATTTCAGTATGCAGTTCTTAAAGTACTACTACACCGCATCTTTCTAAGGGGTTTTTTTTTTTTCTTCTTTTCCTTTTGAAGCTGATGGAGGTGAAGTTCAGGCAGCTTTAATGGAATGGACTGGGCAAAGAACTGTACCTAATGTCTTCATTGGTGGAAAACACATAGGTGGTTGCGATAGTAAGTGCCATTCTATGTTCTTGAGTTTCCTTTTTGCCTATTTTTATGTATGTTTCTCTGTTTTTAGTGAGAGATAGGAATCAGTATTTGACTTATTAAAAGCTGTGGAAGATGCATTTGATTTCCTTTCCATGATTCTTGGATGCTTGATATCAATTCAATTATTATTTGTATGAATGTGGTAGCTACTCTGGAGAAGCACCAACAAGGCGAGCTCTTGCCCCTCCTCTATGATGCTGGCGCTGTTGCTAACAACTCTGCTCAGCTGTGAACAATGTCAAACTCAGATGATTATGTGAAAATATTAGAATAAGAGTGCATCTATCACTAATGTACATAAATCTTCTCGACTTGACTACATGTTTGATGTTGATACAACTTAATAATGCTGCGATGTGCTTTATTTGGTTCTTGTCATAGTATTGAATGATTAAGCAGCAGATGCTTGCAAATGATGAAATTGAACTTTATTTAATGTAATCAAACAAAATTTTAATGGAATGAGATTCCTTATTCATAGAGGAACACCCTCGGAGTTTCACTATATTTATACATTCATCAGGCATGTACTAAATTGGATGTTCCATCGCAATCTCCTCGTCATGCTTTGGTTTGTATCTAACATCTGTTTAGCAAGGGAAAAAAAAAAAAATTAAGACATTACAATATCAGTGAGTTTGGAAGTTTGAGGAATACTCTCTGGTATCGGTGTACATATAATACCTCTCAGTAAAGTTCAATCGGCCTTGACAAGCAATTCTTCCTTCATCTTCTGATGTCATACAAAAAATAGATACAAGAGTGATGTAAATTTCCAATAATTGACATCCAAATAGAAAAGCTGCATAAATTTCACTTACATTAGAAATTTTAACCCATGAATCAAGTGTCTTGATAGCTTTTCCAGATAATTGTGTCTGGCGAGCTAAAGCTACACCTTCAGCTAATGTGTTCACACAGCCACTTACTAGAAGAGCTGCTGCAGCATTAAGGATCTGATACATTATCTTTTCATTAGAACTTGGATTACAAGATGAACCCATTTATTGATTCACATGAACAATACAAGCATGCACAAGAAGTAATTTGAAATCCCAAAAGTGTAGAAGGAACTCACAAGTGCATCTGCGATTGGTCCTTTCTCCTCCCCTGACAACACTCGTCTTAGCATTTCCGCATTATAATCCGGGCCACCGCCTCGCAAGTCATCTAAAGTGCATCGAGGAATGCCAAAATCCACTGCACGATGTTCTCAGTTTATCAGCAATTTATTAATCACATCCACATTACAAAAATATAATTGCTTAAGGACCTGTGATATTCAAATCACAAGTTTTAATATACGCCACTTCAATCCGAGCAGCACGAGTATATATGTATTTGAAGGAAGACAATAGCATATTTCATAAGGCAGTGAGAAGACTTTACATGGATCAAACGTGAATTTCTCAATCTTTTCTGGCGTTATATTGAGGACAGACCCAGGTCCTGTGTTCAGATAATACATACAAATAAAATGAGATCCAAGGATAAATACGGACATTTTAAATAACCAACTCTTCTACCAAAGAAATCTCAAGTATTTGAATTTATATAGGCATTATTAGCTTGAGATGCAGGGAAGGATGAAAACATACCAAGGGGGCTCATTTCATCCAAGCCCTCAGAGTGAACCACTAATGCTCTCTTCGTTCCAAATCGTTGCAGTGCTTTAGCCATTTTTTCAACCTATACAAATTCAGATATCATAGAAGAATAATCATTAAGAGAATATTTGCTAAGAAGAATTTCTACAAAAGAGTGCAGACACTTGAACTAGAACATACATAAATAGGGCTGCAAAAGAGTCAAGCTGCTGTGACTTGGTCGGTGCTCGCTCTAAATGCTTGTTCGTGTTCATTCGTCTGCTAAACGAACTGAGCTCGAGCCCAATAATTGAGCTCGTTTAATAAACGAGTGGAGCTTGAGCATGCTCACAAACAAACTACCTGTTTCACGAGCTGTATTGTTTAGGTGTAAACGAGCATGTTCTCGAGAGGCTCGCGAGCACACACGCACATATGTATGTGTGTGTGTGTGTGTGTGTGTGTGTGTATTTTATAACTGATTAAGTGCAGCACACATTACCTTTTTTTAATGTGACAGCAACAATTAAAATTATTGAACAGCAGAACTTGAAGGCATAATTCATGATATAGGACTTACTAAGTTTTCCCTGTAAACACCAACAACAGCAAAAGGTACACATGCAGGATTCAGCATAGGGCCCAAGATGTTGAATACTGTCCTCACTTTTAACTTTTTCCTTACAGGGCCAACAATCTTCATGGCCGGATGAAACTTTGGAGACATCATGAAACCAATTCCCACTTCATTTACACACTTTGATACCCCCTGGTTTCATCAATAGACAAGAAAAAGAGCCAATTAAATCAAACATATCCAAATACATTACTTCTATATGACTGAATAAATATCCATACACGTTATTATGGTTATGAAAATAGGGAGATAGTATAGAAGTTACAAAAAGTTCATTTATGGCACTAGTTTATATCAAGAGGCGGGGACACCATATCAACTGGAACCTCAGTGACAGTAGCAATTCTTGGCAAATTCCAGCCGTGGTTGATAGAGAAGCAGCAAAGCCAAAGAGTTTAGAGTATACTCTAGAAGGCCCAGGATTGTAAGACCAGGCAGAGGTGAAAATCAATTGGCAGAAAAAGACAACGAACAAGATATGGCAGCAGAAAAGGAATAAGGTGGCAGAGTCGGTTAGGAAGAATCTTTTGTGTATAAAAGTAGTATGGATAGTGCAGAGAGGGTATGTGAGAAATACTTGAGTGTTTGTGTTTTGTAATCGGGACTATTGCTTCCTGGGGGCTGAGTGTTTTTGGTCAGTTATCTTTCATTATCTTCATTTCATTCTTTTCCAGTAATACAGAAACTTCTTGGTTTTCTTACCCAGATTTTTATCTTAATTCTCTTGATTTTGTTCTTTATGCCGTTTTTGTTAATTACCAAAACACGAAAGGAGGGAAGGTTAGAAGAGGTGGAGAAGAAAATGCCTTGTCACAAACCCAACAATCTACCATGGAAACCACACTAACACCATCAGATCTACCAATGAGACATTACTAGACCAAAATGCCAAAATAGAATCTCTACTCACTACTTTAACCAAAGCCAAAGATACTACTTCCATAAATATACCCATATCACCAAACCCGCAAGATTCATCTTCCCAAAACATCCTTTGTTCCTCATACAACGAACCAACCAATCCTTCTTAACAATACCACCTTGCTCTCAAAGAAAACTGATATGCCTGGGTTTGATGGCACTGATCCTGTTGTTGGATAGCTCGTGCTGAGCAATACCAGCAATAGTTCTTACTGCTAGACTTGTATTAGCTTCATATGAAGTTTTAGAGTTTAAGATCAGGTGAACTTAACAAAAAGTTCCATACTTTCATTTGCAATAAATTTTATCATATGATACACGGGTTAAAATCCCTAATAAGGACTATGGGTCTATAAACATCCTCATATTTGACATACATTTCACACCAAGCAAAAAATCCAATTTGGGATCCACAATGACAATTAGACAAACAAAGTCAGTGAAATTAGAAGTAGGACCAACTAAGGTATTAATGACATTTTAATTGATGGTAAACCGTAAACATACCTCCGGGCCCAGATCAATCACTACCCCAAGTGCTTCTAGCACATCAGCACTTCCACATGCAGAAGAGCTCGAACGATTACCTTGCTGCAAAGCAAAGAAAAATTTCATGTCATTTGGAATATCAATCATAAGATATGTTTATAAATCAATGGTTGGTTTCACTTTGAAGATGAACAAGTGTTACTTTGGCAACTTTTGCACCACAAGCAGCAGCAAGTATGGATGCTCCAGTAGAAATATTAACTGTATTAGCTCCATCCCCACCAGTGCCAACAATATCAACAGCATCAACTAACCCTTCAATTCTCCTAGCATGCTTAATCATTGCCCTTGCCAAACCCACTATCTGTAATCCCAAAAGAATAAAGATTATAACTTTCTTATAATTTTTGTTTAACGTTAACTTTGTTATAATTGTAACTTAATGAACTCACATCTTCGATAATAATTTCTTTGAACGTACTCACTATGCCTATGGTGTCACATTTATGTAGGCCAAAAAGTAATAAAATAGCATATATACTGATGCAATAGGGCAGAGGCTGTTTACCTCTTCAAAAGTCTCCCCTTTGGCTCTGAGCAATACAAGGAAAGCACCGATCAATGCCTCATTGGCATCATTTAATAAATAATCAAGCGATGCTTCAGCCTCAGATTCCGTTAAATCCGAACCACTAATCAACGACTCAATTAACTATGTAAAAAAAACCATAAATCATTAAAAGAAATTACAGTTATATTATATAAGAAAGATAAAACCTAGAAAGAGAAAAAGAAATTGTTGGCATACTTCATTAAATGCAGGCATGGGCGGAGGCGAGTTTTCACAGTAACTAGAAAGAACAGTAGCAGCAAAACTGGTACTATTATTTCCACGTCTACTCTTTCCATTTCCATATCTAATTTTTTGTGAAAAAAAGGCACAATCTTCAAAATCGAAAGTTAGCGGTGGTATAAATCGCTGATTCAATGAAGAAGAGAGAGGAATTTCCAGACGGCAGGAAGCGAGTGAGGAGAAAGCGAAAGATAAAGCCATTAACGAAGATGAAGAAAAAATTCAATCACCAGCAGGAGGAGGAAGAGGATGGGAAGTAATTGGATTTGAAATGTAGGATTAAATAGCAGGGTTGTTGAGTTAGATTTGACCAGAGCTCTGTTGTGCTGTGCCTACCATAAAAAGAAAAAAATGCACACGCACAGTTATGGCTCATTGAGCATCAAAGCACGCAACCAAAATGGAATAAATGATTAGGATCGCAGGTAATACTTTATTTGTCGTTTTCAGTTAGGTATGTAAAACAGAACGTAGTTTTAGAGTTAAAGAGGGTTAAATTGTAATTTTATTTACAAGGAAAAAGTGAATGCAGTTGGCGTCGTGGAAACGAAGAAGCGCACTCGGAACTTTGAGCTATAGGGAACGGAACCCACTTGAGGTTGAAGGTGAATAATT
The DNA here is from genome assembly GCA_948099555.1 of Croton setiger. Classification (NCBI taxonomy): domain Eukaryota; kingdom Viridiplantae; phylum Streptophyta; class Magnoliopsida; order Malpighiales; family Euphorbiaceae; genus Croton; species Croton setiger. The sequence goes on from CANUEY010040438.1 coordinate 19,081, forward strand.
TGGAAATTATAATGATATTTGAAGGTAAATCTTGATTTCGTATATATATACTTATGAAAATTTATTAAAAAATATTTATGATTTTGCAGTACGACTTTGCCGGAAGGTCCGGCCGAGGCTACCCAAGTCAATCTAAAAACCTCAATCTTCATATTTCTGAACAAGAAACGATTTTAGGTTTAATTGTTGATGTGATTTTTGGTGGAATTGGCTAATTGAATAAGAAAGGATGTAAGTTTATTCTTGTGTACTGTGTGTACTAAAAGGATTACTAAAAATGGTATAAACTCTTCCAAATAAATGAAAGAACTAAAAATTCATAGTGAAATTTTAAATAAACTAAAAAAAAAAACCCTAAATTTGAAGTATTAGAAAAGAAATGTAGAAGTAGTGGTGGCCACGGGCCGGGCCAAGGCCCACGGTTCGTGCCTCCCTTGAACCGTAACCGGTCCGCCGAACCGGCGATTCGACGGACCGGCGATTCCGGTTAACCGGCGGTTCGAAACGGTTAAACCGGCGGTTCACCTACGGTTCAAAAAATGGCGGTTTGGGTTGAGGAAAACCGGCGGGCCGAGAAGGTTGCGGTTAACCGGTGGGCCAAACCCGGTTAACCGCCGGTTTTTTTATTTTTTTCCGAAAAAAAAAATGGGATAATTTATTTTTTTTTTTCAATTGCAACATCAATTTAATTACTTGAATTGAACATTCAATTTTTTGTGGAATCATATTGTATGAATAATATTTTTTGCATTTAAAAAATTATTAATAATTGTAATTTTTTTTAATTTAATAGATGAAGAAGAAATGTCTAATTTGTTATTGCAAATATTGAAGAGTACTTATAAATATTGTTTATTTGGATTGAATTGTTGAAGGGTGATGAACATTACTAAAAAAAATTAATTGAAGAAGGGAAAAAAAATTAATAAGTACTATAAAAAAATTAAATTTAGGGTGAATGAATAACTTACAAATTAAAAATTTATTGCTTGACAAAATCTTACATTGAATTTAGTTGAAGAAGAAATTTGTAATTGCAAATGTTGAAGAGTAATTTTAAAAATTGATTAATTGGATTGAATTGTTGAAAGATGAACATGAATAAAAAAAAATTAATTGAAGAAGAGGAAAAAAAATAAGTTCAATAAAAAAAATGTAGACAATAAATGAATAACTTAAAAATAAAAATTTCATTGATTGAGAAAATGTTACATTGAATTTACATACTTAGAAAATGAAATTGTCAAAATGAAAAAAAAAAAAATAGAATTAGAGAAAAAAAATGGAAAAAAAAATTGGGCTTGAGAAAAAATTTATTCGGCCTACGTATTTTCTTTGGCGGAAAGAAAAATCAAAACCCACGTAGTTCTAATGTTTACCTTAATTTTCGGCGGCGGAGGAGGTTTCGGTGACTTCGGAGCTTTCATCGGAACTAGAAGTCCAAATTTCTTGTTTTCGTGAGTCGGCGGCTGCCCAATCGCCGACACACGCTTGAGCTTCTAAATTTTCGGCTCTTAGTTTTGTCCTTTTCTCGGAAAGTAGAAGGCCGCCGGCACTAAATGCTTGTTCAACGGCCACTGTTGAGACCGGTGCCGCCAAAACTTCTTTAGCAATTTTGGCCATAATTGGGAAAGTGTCTTCATGTCTTCC
>CANUEY010040552.1:0-14247 GCA_948099555.1 Croton setiger
ATAGGTTGAATACCTAAGAAAGACCTAAGAAAGATTTGAATAAAGAATTATGTATGAAATACATAGAAAAATGATGACAATGTGATCAACAAAAAGCAAAAAGAAAGAAATGATAGAGAATGAGAGAAATAAAGTTAGCAAAAGAAAGAATCACTTAAAGAATGATAGTGTTTCAATCAACAAGAATGTGGAAAGAAAAACAACAGTGTGATTGAGTCATGAAAAACACAAAATCAGAAAATCAAAATCAAAAGAAAGAATGAATTAAAGAAAAACAGCAAAGTTGAGACTAAAATTTCAAAAATATTTTGAGGTATACTATAAGGAAATTTTTTTTTTTTTTCAAAATTAAACATTAGTTTGTGCCATATGTTAAGTTTGAAGTCTTAAAGAAATGGCCTCAACAATTAAAATAATTAAGAAAGGAGTTTTATTGGAAAAAAATGTTAAAAATGATAACTTAAAGGAAAAATGAACACTTGATTAATTTATTTTATAAAAATGACACTTGATTAATTTATTTAACCAAAAAAAGTCACATTTAAAAAAACAAGACATATACAATTATTGTATACTTTTTATATAATTGTATAAGCATAAAAAAAATCAGACTTATAATATAATTTTTACATTACTATTTGTAAATATTATACAACTACTGTATTATTTTTCAGTTATTGCAGAACTATTGTATAAGGTTTTTTTTTATAAATATATATATTGTCCATTTTTATTAAAAAAATTACCAAAAATGTTTTAAAAATATTATGAATACCATTTTTTCTTTTTTATTTTATTGTCTGTTTTTTTTTTAAATAAAAAAGTGAGACCGAATTTACATACATCTTCAAAATTTGGGAGTCTTAAAAAAAAGGTCTCAACAATTAAAATAACGAGGTAAAGAATTTTATTGTTAAAAAAAATTGTAAAAAATCATAACTTAGAGGGAAAAATGAACTTTTTAGTAATTAATTTTTATAAAAAAGACATTTAGTTAATTTATTTAAAAAATTAAAAAAAAAAGACATGTATAATTATTGTAAATTTTTTATAATTATTGTATGTATTTTGTATAAGTATAAAAAAATTAAATCAATTACTTTATTATCTTACAATTTTTGTTTTATATAAATATGTAATAACAACAATTTTTTAGAATACCATGAAAATTTAATAAGATTGTTTTTTAAAAAAAAAAATACCGTGTGTTCGTTTTTTTAAAAAAAAAAAAAAAACAAATAAGATCAATTAAGAATTTTTTTATTTAAAGTCCGAATTTACATCCTAAATTTGTTCTAGACACGGAACAAAGTTTTGAAATAGATTATGTTGGTCCTGCACACATCAGAACACTATCGCTAACCAACGAGGCAATAGCCCATACCAACCGTCCCTTTGGTTATTGTCAGTTGTCAGTTAGAATAGCTTAATTTGTGCTTAAAAAGAGAAACACATTTACAACTTTCTCACCTCTTCCTGCCCTATTACCAAGCTACATACAAACTAGAAAGCAAGGTTCTATGGCGGTGAGAAGAAAATGGGTGCTGGTTCTGGTTATAATATGTTCAGTGAGCCTTGGAGCGGAACGGGTGAGAGGCCAGGTGCACCATGTGGTTGGAGAAGATCGTGGCTGGGACGAAGCTTCTGATGTGGCTTCTTGGTCTTCCGCTAGAACATTCAGAGTGGGAGACAAAATCTGTAAGCCCAGATCTCTTCTCTTCTTCGTTTTCCTTTTTTTTTTTGTTAATTACACTATTTGTTTGGTTGCTGAAAAAAATTTAGGCAAGTTAAGTACATTATTTGTTTGGTTGCTGAGAAGAAATTAGGCATCTGGTAAGTATAATTTTACAAATATCCAAACGGAACAATTTGCGAAATTAGTTTGGTAGTGGTCTAAATAAACACATTTACAATAATAAATTATAAGAAACATTTTCAAATTAGTTCTTAAAAAGTATGAGTACTTTGGTTCTGTATAGAATAGGGGAAGGGGCAAGAAATAATCTTGTGTAGATTTTTTCCCATGTGTTTTTGAGTGCTACAATCACTTTTCTTGTATTTTCCTTTTTAAATCTTTTATAATAATTTCTTTAGCTCGAATCTTTAGAAAAGTAGTAGTCCAATAAAACGTAGTATTTCTTTAATTCTTTTTTGAGGGAAGAGGTATTATTTCTTTAATTCAATAGTAATAAAATAAGAAATGAAAGTTTAAATGTTAAACTCCTAAAATTTACAGGATGGGAATAACAGAAATTTATTAATATTATATTTAAGAAATATTTAAAAATATAAAATTAAAAAGAAAAACAAAAGAAAAAAGTATATTTTTAATGTATACTAACCGAGTTAATTGTTACTCTTCTAAATTTTAAGGGTCTGTTAATTCGGTATGCATCGCATAGTACAAAACAATTTTTAAAAGTTCAGGAGTTTGTGAGTCACGGAATATAAGTTTTGCATGCCATATATGTAATTTTTAAATAACTAAACTATTGCATTTTGTCAAATTCTTAATTAAATATTTTGATTTGCAATATTTAGTGATTTATTATTTGAAAATTAATATTAAGTGAAAATTTATAAAAATAACATTGTAAGTAATATGTACAGATTGAATAATTGAAAATAAGAAATGGTTCAAATAATAATCACTCAATTTCCAGACTGGTAGCGTTATCAGTTGAGTAAGTCATCACGTAATAAGGGTGACTCTTCTAGTAATTTTACAACATCATTTCTTTGATCCAAAAATTGACATGTTTTTTTTTTTTTTCCTGTTAGCTTTTACTTTCATTTCTTTTTCACTAACAATATATTTAAAGAAAAAGTAAGGTTTTTAGAAAACATTTAATTTTGGAATGCTGAAAAGCTAAAGATAATGACATCAATTTGATTAACCTAAATGATTAATAATTAGTTGTATTTAGGGAAATTCTAATAAATAGCTATGAATTTTAATTTTAAGTAAATATTAATTTTCAAAGCCCATTATTTCCATTTTTTAAAAAATTTTAAAATAAGCCGTCAATAAATTAGATAATATTGGAGGCTACTATTTCTTAAAGTTTGCACCAAATTGATGATGACACGTGAAGTTGTTTGAATTTGCAACTTTCTACATATAAAAACAGAGTATGGTTTAAATGAGTATGGTTTTGAAATTGGATGATCTTTTGGTTTGATACCTTAATTTAAAGAAAAAAAAAAACATAGAAAAATATTATATCATTTGATAAAAGAACCTTTCTTTTTAAAAACTGTTAGAACTAACATACATAATTTAATCATAAATATGAAGCAATTTATAATTGAATTTTTAAAATAAAAATACATTGTATGTATCATATCAAACCTCAAAATAGTCATTTTCCTTATAATAAAAAGTCTCTCATGAATTGAACTCTTTCCAAAAAAATCTCAGGAATTAAATGTTACAAATCTCAAATATTTATTTAACTTACAGGGAAAAATAATCTGCTGTAAATTGCTGACTATTCTAACTGTGTACATATTTAATACTTACACGGGTTTTTTGTTTTCCATTTAGAATAAAACTTTACACGTTTTTTATTTTTTATTTTTTTATTTTTGCAGCTTATTTATTTATTTATTTTTTTGAGAAGGAAAACTTTACAAGTTTAAATTCTACTCCAGCAATAAATCGCAACTTCAATTTTCCCTGGCTGTACAAAATAGGGGTTCCACTGGTAAAAACAAAATAGGGGTTCCAATCCCATAGAAAACATTAAATTAATCTATGAGTATCATCTTTAAAATATTCAAATCGATTCAAACCGTAGCCGATACATAAATCATTCATAGCTGTTTGGTTTGATTTACATCGGATTGAGCAGTTTAAAAAATAATACAAATAATTAAGAAAAAAATCTTATAAAAAAATTGTAGTCATTTGGCATGAAAGTGACAGTTTGTAACTTTCAGCATTAAAACTGTTCTAAAAACAAGTTTTTATTTGAACTTCTATGTTATTCCATGATATTGGCTAATACACTATTTTAAAACTATGGAATCATTTTCATAATTAGAGGTTTGGTGATTACTGATTAAATTTTGAGTGTTGTGTGTTGTTTGGTAAATGTTGAATAGCGTTTTTATCACGGACCTGTATTTGGAAGCGCAGGGTTCGCATACTCCACGGCTCAGGGTAAAATAGCTGAGGTCAAGACCAAGGAAGCCTACGAGTCGTGTGATGTGAGTAATCCAATCCAAATTTACAACAATGGCCTATTTAACATCTTATTGGATGCTGAAGGAATCCGCTACTTCGTGAGTAGTAACATTGATAGCTGTAAAAAAGGACTTAAGCTGCCTGTAGAGGTGATGCCCCAACGACCGTTCAATGCTCCCATAATCGTCGCATCAGATGAAGCTTCTGGCTATGTTATTGCTGCTGGGCCCATCCCTCCATCTGGTTCAGCTCATCTTACCGTCGGTGTTGCTTCTCTCATTGTTGGAATTTGGGTTTATTATTTGTTGATTTAGAGTGGATTTTTAGCATTTCAACATATCTAATCTGTACTGTTAATCATGTCGAAAATGAAGAATTATGCTAATTTATGGTTTGGATTATTTAGGGGCTCTATTGTGTGTACCATATCTACTTAATGTTTAAAATAAAATAAAATTTTGGAGACCTATTTATATTTATCTTTTAGTATTTGTTTTATTTTTTTGAAATTTTAGTATTTGTTTTATAACTCTAATTATTTAGTTCAAACATCACTTTTAAAATACATTTTATTTTTCAACTAATTCGGAGAAAAACTATTTATTTAGTTCAAAACACTATTTTTCAAATACATTTTATTTCCAAATTAATTCGGAGGAAAACAATTATAATATAGGTCACCCATAAAATGATAAATTTATATTTTTATTACATTATCAAAACAGGGAAAAAGTTCAACTTTCTAAGTTAATAGTTATAAATTTACAATTTTTACTATATTATTAAAATATAATTACTTTAAGTATATGGATGTTATTGTAATGTAGAATATTAAATAAGCCAATTTCAAAAAGTTTATTTTAAGGGGTAATTATTTTTGGGTCTCTGAAATTTTGACTAATAGATTCGTTGGTCCTCCTTCAAAATTATATCGACATGTCTCTAACTTTTTAATAATAAACTCTCAGGTCCTTCCGTCCACTTTTCCCTTAGTCAACAAAAAAGTCAACGTTATTTTTTCAAAATGACAAAAATACCCTTTGGTTTATTTGAATCGAACTGGACTAATTAAACCCAATTTTAAATCAAACCAATAAAAATTGAAAATGACTAGATTGGGATACGAATCAGGGACCTAAGGATATTAAAATACATGATAACCAACTACACCAAGACACCTTTAGTGCATTATATTGACGTGATAAGATTTTATTGTGGTAAGACACAACCATTCACCTTTTATGACTATAACAATTATCTATTCTATCAATGAAGATTTTATTAAATAATTACATATTTATTTTTTTATCATCCTAGACAAATCTGAAGGTTAGAAGAGAAAGTTTAACTTTTCCGGAAAATTTAAAAAAATTTTACAGAAAATTGAGTGTTTATTTGGAGAAATTAACAATATTAGAAAACTCATATTTCTAATTCAAGGAAATGAAATATTTATATGACAGAGATGATATATATGATAAAGATGGTTTTATTGATATGTTTTGATTATATTGCCTTATAGGCTATATTTATACTTTCATATAATTGAGTATGGACTTATATAAATATGTAAAGTAATACAAATGATAGTATCTGTGATTATTTGGATAAGAGGAGTTCTGAAAGATGAGTGCCCATGTCAGGTTCTGTTTAACTTTATGCAATTATGATATTATTGCTTTGTTTACATGGCATAGTTGCACTTACTGAGTTAACAACTCATTAAATTACCTTTACATTATTCCAGGTTTCACTTGGAGCAACTGACAGCGTCAGTTCTGTCATCCTACCTCTAGGTCGGTCACGAAGCTTAGGATCTCTCTCACTCGCATTTTATTATTATAATCATCTTATCATATAGATGTTGTTTGTTATATGATTTGTAATCTATTAATAATGCTCATGATTAAAAGAATATATATATTATAGTAAATAAGGTATGACATGACATATGCATGAAGAACATCATTGCATTATAATTAGGGGTGTTATATGTTTTGATATATGGTTGATATATGTAAAGCATGCTATGTTGATATATGCCCATAGCATAGAGAATGACCAGTTAACCTGAGATATGGTAAAAGAGTAAAGTCATTGAATGCTGTTATATGTTTGATATATATGTGGAATATGTTTTAGAGATTAAACAAAGATAGCAACATGTGACGTATGCTAAAAAAAATGGCATGTTTTGTGACGTAAGAGTATAAGTTGAGGATGTTACATATATGGAATGATATAGGGTATGTTGGTATAGAGTTTGGTCATTTTAGTTTGCCGGAAAACCACCGGAGGTGGTTGGAAAAGTGGTTGGAAGTTGGGTTGAGAGATAGGTAAAATCTAGAATTTGGGTAAACAGTGTTAAGGAACCAACTTTCGGGACTTGTATTTTTTGATCTAAAGGGTTTCTGGGAATTTGGCTCCGATGGTTAGCTAGATGGTGTGTAGAGGAAGAGAAAGGTGGTCGTAGTTCGCCGGAACGCCACCAGAGGAGGACGTACGGTCGTCGGGAAGTAGGCTTGAGAGTCATAGTTTCTGGGCAAGAGGCAGGCGCGGCAGAGGCTGGTCCAAAACGACAGGTGAGACGTGCGTTTTGGGAGCCAGGCCCGCTCGGGCGCGAGAGAACGCAGGGGAGCTACGAGCTGTGGCCAAAACGACAGGGGAGCCTGCGTTTTGGGCCAAATAGCGCGCCCAACACCTAATTTTGGTAAAAATTCTGTTTTGGCCCCTGAACTTTATTTCTGTTTGCATTTTAGCCCTTCCGTGCGCCAAGTCGTTAAATTCCTTTTTCGGCCACTAGGCCTACATTTCACACTTTCGACTACGGACGTCATTAAACTCTTTTTTCTACACTTTGCGATCACGGACGTCGATAGACTCTTTTTTTGGCCACTAGGCCTAAATTTCACACTTTTTGACCTCGGACGTCGCTAAACTTCTAGTTCTCTAAAAAATACTACAATATCTTTTTTTTTTTTTTTTTTTTTTTTTTTTTTTTTTACCAAAGAAGTACTACAATCTTTCTGTGTGTGAGGCTATAACCAGAGTCGGAGGATCGTTGGATGAGAGGTTGGTATAAGATCGAAAATCATAACCATCCTTCAAAAAGGGGTTGGTGTCATCTAACTCTTCAAATCTTAACTCCATCTTATTATTAAATTAATTTACCTAAACAACTAATACTTCATTATTTCTGTGCTGTTTAAATTCAACAATTCCACTTCATTCCCTCCTCCACTCTTCACCTCGCGCTCCATCAACCAACCAAGCTGTTCCTTATTGATAATGGCCTTGAAATCCTTCGTTGAAGTCCATCCCGATTCTCACTTCCCAATCCAGAATCTTCCCTATGGAGTTTTCAAGCCTCGTTCAGATTCGCCGTCTCGACCCGCAGTTGCGATCGGCGACTATGTTCTGGACCTCTCTGAAATTGCGCTTGCCGGTCTTTTTGACGGTCCTATCCTCAAAGAATCCGATTGTTTTCTTCAGGTTTGTTTAAGAGTACTTGTCAATTGTTTCATTGGACATTTTTTATCGTTGAAATTGAAGCTTAATTATTTGGTATTTTCGATGCTCTGCTTTGTTTGTAGCCAAACTTGAACAAATTTGTCTCCATGGGACGACCGGCGTGGAAGGAAGCTCGCGCAACACTTCAGAAGCTCCTGTCATGTGTGTTGTTTAAGTATATTTTGAGTTTATATATATGTAAACAGTAAAGTATTCATAGTTTATTAATTTTGTTTCTGTTTTCCAGTTCTATATGGCTTAATAATTGTTGTTATTATGTTTAAATTTTCTGATACAGCTACTGAACCTACATTGCGTGATAATGCGAGTTTGAGGGCAAAATCGCTTTTGCCTATGGTAAGGGACATTTAAGAAAGGAAGTTATAGATATATGTTTCTTTTTTTTCTTTTCTTGTGTTGAATGGTTGTGCTTTGAATCGTATAGGGCAAGGTAGAAATGGTTTTGCCTCTTGCTATTGGGGACTACACAGACTTCTTTTCCTCCATGCATCATGCTAAGAATTGTGGCACCATATTTCGTGGCCCGCAGAATCCTATTCAGCCAAACTGGTCTGTTAGCTTTGAAGTTTCTATGAAAACTAATTATTCTTCTTCTTTTCGCTGGTTTGATTAGTATTTGTCTCTTGCTATGCAAATTTTTGTTTAAAAGCAACTAAATCTAATTCCCACTTGTAGGTTCCATCTTCCTATTGCATATCATGGACGAGCTTCATCTATTGTTATCTCTGGAACAGATATTATTAGACCAAGGTTGACACATTTTAACTTCTTCTTTGTTTATTTTATAAATTAGAGTTTTTTTTTTTTTAATTTTTTTATTTTTTATTTTAACAAAATCATACTGATTCTTAGTAGAAATTCTTGGATAATAATGTCATTTTGTGCATTTTGATGTGTCAAATCAAATCTGCTTGCTGTATAGTTTTTATGTGTCTTGATCCCATTTTACTTCAGCTTGCTGTTGAGATTTGTGATCTAAATACATGAATAATTACACATTATTACACACAATCTACAAGCATTTGGTTTTATTTAGTTTCATTGTAACTTTTTTGCTTGTTAAACTTTCACATCTGTTATTTCAATTTGTTAAATTTATACTATTTTTTAATCCTTCAATCATACAGATAAAGAACACGAACTAAAGATTCTGTCTGGTCATTACTTATCAGATTGTATTTACAAGCTGTCATGTACAGCTTCAGATCAGGCAATAATTTCACTTGCTATGTCTTGACTGTTTGTTTCTCATGTTTCCTTAAATTATTTTGTTTTCTCAGAGGTCAAGGTTATGCAGCTGGAAATTCCCCTCCATATTTTGGACCTTCATTGAAGCTAGACTTTGAGCTAGAAATGGTAGAAGATCTAAACACCACATGAGTATTGTTGCATCTCCAAAAATGCTCATACCAGGATATCTAGAATATGAGCTTAACAGCATGCAAATTATCCATATTGTTATTTGTATCCATATGGTTAAAAATTGCCACAAATTACATTTGTCATTTATGCTAGATTGCCTATGTCTTGCAGGCTGCTATAGTCGGTCCTGGAAATGAACTAGGAAAGCCTATTAATGTTAATGAAGCAGGAGATCATATATTTGGTGTTGTATTAATGAATGACTGGAGTGGTACTGATTCTATTGTTTTCTTCTCATTATTTTAATTTTTTTTTTGACACTTTTAAGTCCATGCCTATGACTCTGTACTTTATAAAAAAAAAAAAAAAAAAGAGAACAATTTCATGCTGTATCCTGAATACCGTTGGTTTTAATCAGCTAGAGATATTCAAGCTTGGGAATATGTTCCTCTCGGGCCTTTTCTTGGGAAGAGTTTTGGTAAGGCTCCAAAATTTTTTATTCTCATTGACGAGTTGAAGTCCATTTTTTTTTTTTTTGGCATTTTTAGTATCAGGATATTAAAATTTAATATTTGCTTTACATTTGTCTGTTGATGCTATTCATTGTTTAGCTTGGTGAATCTGAAAATGAAGGCCTTACTCTTTCTTGCCTAATACATAGGTACTACAATATCTCCTTGGATTGTAACACTTGATGCTTTAGAGCCTTTTGCTTGTGATGCACCGAAGCAGGTAGCTAAATTTTATTTCAGGGAAAATAATGCCATTTGAATACATTTTATTATCTCAATTGTCTAGCACGTTGACTGCTGTGTTGATGTATCCTCTAAATTGCAGGATCCCCAACCGCTGCCATATTTGGCTGAAAGAGTATCAAAAAACTATGACATTTCATTGGAGGTAGCATATAGCAACTGTTCTGTTCTTCACTTAAATTTGAAAATTCAGAATTTGCGAAGATCATTGCTTTTATTACATGGATTATTTGTCATATGCATTTGCATCAATATTCTTTTCAGTTCCCATGAAATTCTTCTTTACTTAAATTGTAAATTTTCAAATAAACATATCAAAATATTGATGAATTTGACATTTTCTTAAGGTTCAAATAAAACCAACTGGACAAGAAAACTCATTTGTGGTCACAAGAAGCAACTTCAAGCACTTGTAAGAACTCTTTTTCTTTTTTTTTTTTTTTTTTTTTTTTTTTGCTGTGTGAACATTTGAAGCAGCATAAATTAGATCTATTTCTCTTGCACATGGTTTTCGTTTCACTATATGTTATATGTCCCATGTGAGCCAAGGATATAAACAAAGAATACTAATTGCAGTGTTATTTGTTGCTTGACCTTTATGCCATTGTTGTTTTTCTTTGAGTCTGCCATCATACTCCTAAATTTTCCAAATAAACATGAAAGTTATAGAAGCTGAGCTGCGAAATTTTTTCTTGGATGTAAATCAACTTATGGTTTGATTTGCTGCTCATGTAAATGATCCATTATGGACTATTAACTTGATTCCTCATGCAACAGATATTGGACATTGACGCAACAGCTTGCACACCATACAATCAACGGTTGCAACCTAAGGCCGGGTGATCTGCTTGGCACTGGGACAATTAGTGGACCTGTATGTCTGCAGTCAATTTGGTCGGAGTAGATATTCATGCATGATAAGATTTTCCGCCTTCATTGTGTTTTGCACCTTAACATACAGAGTAAGTCCTGTATTTATTTTCCAACAGGAACCAGAATCATTTGGATGCTTGTTAGAGCTAACTTGGAATGGACAAAAACCTTTGTCATTAAATGGGATAATCACAAGGAAATTCCTGGAAGATGGAGATGAAGTCATTTTCAGTGGCTGTGCCAAGGTACTCAAATCTTTGATCCATGTCCTATGACATTTTGAAGCTGTCTTTTCATATCCATACTCAAAGGACTACTTCATATGTCCTAGAAACATTACTCTTAATGATTTTCTCTTTTTTTTTTTTTCTGAATCCAAAAATTAGGACTCGCTTTTTCATTGCAAAAAGATCAGATGTTCTTGAAAGTTGTTTACCCGTGTTTTTTCCCCATCTCCATCGTTCGTTTTCTACAAAATTAAGTTAATTTTGCTTCTTTGTTGCATTTTTCATTCACATGCATTTTCATCAAGCTTGTCTGATTTTTTCTAAGTATGCTGACTAGTCAGCTAGAAACTCCATTATATTATATACTGTTATAAATATGGGCATGATTCTGTCTTGACACTCAGTCCCTTGGTGCTATAAGAATTTGATTTTCCTGCCTTGCATCCTTTGAAACCAGTTTATCTATGAATCTGACTTTCATATTTCAACTATGTTCCAATCTTCTAATATGCATCACTCTGTTGATTGAAATTTAGAAAAAGAATAATGATAATTGAAGAATGAACCCACTGCAGGGAGATGGCTACAACATTGGGTTTGGGACATGCTCTGGAAAAATACTTCCGTCTCCTTAATTTCATGTTGGCAGTTCCAGTTGGTATGTTATCATCTGGTGTTGTGTAAATCCTACTTTCCATTTTTCGTTTTGGGGAATGCTCTGTAGTATGTACCATCAATTGCCAACAAATATAGGTAGCATTTGCTACAATCTGCTGGTGGCTTAACCCATGGTAATTAAATGAAAACTTGTGTTGTAATAGATTTTATTTTGAATAATGTTGTCCGTCTGTTCTCTCTTTGCAGAATTTAGAAAGTGCAGACACATTAGATGATAGAAACAGAAATTTAGGGAATCAGTGTTAGACGCCCTAGCTTTCTCACCTTCATTCAAGTTGCCAAAAAAAATCTCCCCAGTACCGGATTTATGGAAAATATGGCTTGGGGCTCAAGTTTGGTAATTCCCTTTGGTTGGACGAACTAGTTCGGTTCAATTTGACCAAGGGTTGAGTCTTCCAAATTGAACCCAAAATGTTTTGATTTTAAACCTGTTAGACCTTAAAAATGTGTGCGCAAAAGTTAATATTGGAGTGAGCAACGTCTGTGGACGGTTTCAGCTATGGGTTGCAAAATTTATGATTTTATCAAATTTAAGAGTTGCTGTCCGTATTGGAAAATTATTTTTTCATTTTTGAATCCATTTTAACTGACTCTTGAAAACCGATACAAAAAAGAAATGGTTAAGGGGGTTCAATACACTGAGAGCCAATGAGCAATTCTCCTCATGCTGAGAGAATATATATAAAAATAGATTCAAATGAATTCAAGTTAAACAAAAAATAACTCATTAAATTTTAATAAGATTTTCGAATTTTTTGTTAAAAAAATAAGAAAAACGGATTCTGTATAATTTTGTTACAGTATACATATGATAATGATAAAAAACAGTTTAACAGTAGTTCAATATTTTTTTTATATTTATATATTTTTTTTTATATTTGTGTAACAGTAATATAATAGTACAGTAGTACAATATTAATTAAATGTTCTTTTTTAATATTATTTTTATAATAAATTTATTTTTCAAATTAAAATAAAAAAAATCATTGCTGTAAAATTAAAATTGAATTTATTTTCCAAACTCAAAAAAACTGACCTTTAGAAATGATATATTTTAATTTTCGAAGTATAGTTAAGTTTATTATTTTTTGAGAAAAATGGTGATTTTGGCAAAAACTGCGATCAATTGATGTTTCGCTCAATCATCACAACAATTCAAAATATCTTGAATATTAAAGCACATAGGTCATCCCACCGTTCTCCAAATATTGAGAAAGTTAGTACAAATTTGGTCCAAAAAAATTAGAATTATAACATTTTAAATAAAAATTCGTAAATAATAAACCGAACTTTGCAATACATTATGGAACACCCTTGAGCATTTTTTTTTCTATCACATTCACCCGTAAGATATGCAAGCATCATACACCATTAAATATGCTCTACACTATATGAAAATTACAAAAACAAAGAAACATGACAAAACGGTTCCTAGAATCATTTTTCATTCATTTTCAAGTTTTTTACATGGCAAAATGACATTCTTTACATCAACCTATTAACACGCCAAACTTATAAATCACAAAAATGCATGTCAAACAAAATTCAAGCCCTAAAGAACCCAAAATTTCCATTAAAATGCATGCAGTTATATCCCCTCCCACATAGCAATTTTACACCCCTCTTTTCTTTCTTTTGTTGTATTCACATTTACATTAAAATTCCCTTCAATATAGAGGACAACATATTAAAGTTCAAATGTAAAGTCAAGTGCTTTATAGATCAACAAAGCATTGAAAGTTTAATTTACCTATCAATTCTATTTAAAATACCAAAATTATGAAATTTACTGTAATTTATATCAACATTCTTCACTTATTATTTTAAAAAAACTAAGACAACAGGAGGATGTTTGCCAGCTAGCTCAAATTATTTTCTTTCCCAGTTTTGTCACAGTTTTTCAGTAATCAAACATCCTCCAAACCAATTAGGGTTTTGGCTCGTACGATCGAAAAATGTCAGAAACGCGCAATATTTTAAAGTAAATGATTTGGATATGTTTTGAATATGATAATATGTGATTTGAATGAGAATTTCAAGCTAGTTATAGGCTCGTTTGTCGTTGGAAGACACAAACGGAGCTAAGTAAGGTTTTCGGACCCGCGCGATCGGAAAACGCCGAAATCGCGTCAAATATGAGTCAAATGATTTTGATATGATTTTAAATGTTTCCATATGTGATTTAAAGAGTTTTGGGACCAAAATTATACGACGACGTCGTACGGTTTCGGTTACGCAAAAATTGTCGAGGTTTCGGTTCGGTTTAGGGCACCGACCGAACCGCGGAAAATTTTCGGGTTCCGATTTTTACGAAATTTCATACACGTGTTTTAAAATTTATTTTAACGCTAAAAAAAATTTTAGTTGTTGTTGGATTGGTTTTGGTGGGTGAAATTGGAGAAATTTGGGGTTTGAGAAAGTAAATATAAGGAAAATATGTTTATTTACTTTAAAGAATAAGTTTAATATATATATTATAAGTTAAGTAGATATTTAGGTGAATAGTGAATGGAGAGTTGTTTTTATTATGTAATTGAGTGGCTGGAAATGAGTTACAGAAAGAGAGGTCTCGGTTGAAGTAAGGAAAAGAAAAGAAAAAGGAGAAGAAAGAAGGAGAAGAAGAAAGAAAGGA
>CANUEY010040639.1:0-16180 GCA_948099555.1 Croton setiger
TATATATATATAGTAACACAAAACGACGTAGTTTTTTACCGAAAATTTTAAATTCGCCTACCAAAACCGCTACCAAATACCGACGGTTATTACCGATCGGTAAATTACCGTTATCGATTTTCGGTTTACCGAATTAATTTGGTTCGATAATTACCGAAATTTGCTGTCCCCTAATAATATTTGTCAAAAAATAAATAAGTAACCAATGTTTTGTGCTGGCAGCTCCAGTCCACCGCTTCCACGTAGACCAGAACAAATTTGAAGTATGGATTTTAGACGTTGATAACAAGTAAAAGCGATAAACGGTGAAGATCTAATCAGCGTGTATTGACTTTTTCAGTCACAGAGTTTGACAGCTGTGGGAATAATCATGTGCAGTTGAGGTGCACCGCTATTTGGACGCGGTCCGAATGTATGAAAAATTCTGTCCAATGATTGAATATTAATCACAAAAATAGGCTAATAAGATTTCCACTTAATCACAAAAATTGGAATTAAAATGAATTTCAGTAAAAAGAATATTCAGTACAGGTTGTATAGTTAAGTAGTTGCTTTTGCTTAACTTATTAAATAAGCTATTACTTATTTCCGTGTGTGAAAAGAGCTTATTTATACGCTACATTTTTTCTATAAATTATTATTTTTGCATCAATTATTAGTTGGATATTTTTAATTTTTTTATTATTCACTTCATTCTAGTCCAATTTTTTTATTTGATTACTATGTGCAAACTAATAATATAATTTTTAAATGTCAAAAAGAATTTAATTATTTATACTAAGAATTAATTTAATTTTTAGTTTAATTATTATAAAAAACTACCAATTTAATTAATAATATTTTTTAACACAATTTAATATCAGATTTCATTGCTCTTAATTTATAAAAAATATTATCAGATTGATGAACGCAATTATACTATCTTATCTAGAGCTGAGCAAATCAGTTAACCGAATCGAAATTGAACCGAATCGGTCGGTTTTCGATTAACCGAATAAACTAAATGAGTAACTGAAATTGAATTTTTTAATTAACCGAAAAACGAAATTGAAATTTTTGGTTAATCGAAAATAAAACTAAATAACCGATCGGTTAACCGAATTATTGAAAATCTGTTATGAAAAGACTGTGCAAATTGGTTAACCGAACCGAAACCGAAGCAGAAAGAAAAGAGATGAAGAAAAAAAAGAGATTTCCAAAATGACGTCGTTTTAGACATTGAAATTCGGTTTCTCGGTTAACCGAAACAACCAAAAATTTTAAAAGTGATAACCGAAAACCGAACCGAAAAACAAAAAACTATTAAAATTTCAGTTAACCGAACTAAAAATTTCGGTTTGGGTTCTAACCGAATTTCGCTCTCCCCAAATCTTATCGAATTCTATTATTATTTTACTTGAAAAAAAATAAAATTTAATACTACGAATTTGGCCAAATTACAACTTGTCAAGTAAAAAATAAAAAATCAACAAATTGCTTTGATTAGATTCCATCATTATACTTTTGCTTTTAATCCATCAACAAATCCAAAAGGAAGAAACATGAAAATCGTTTTATTTCCCCAAAAAATGACGACATCCTCGCCTGCTTTTAATGGCCGCTTTTAATCGGCAAAGCCAACCAACCTCTACAACACCCTAATTCTTATTGGACAGTGAGATTGACGTGCAGCAATGTGCGTGGGGAAAAAGACATTTAATTAAAGAGAGTAAAAGTGACACGTAGATAATAAAATAAATAAAAAAAGACAAAAGAGGTTTTGAAAGGAAGAGAATCAAATCAGAGTCACGGAACTGTACTGAAACAAACTACGGAAATTAACTACCGTCCGGTAATTGCGCTGCTTTGTTATTAACGTTTGTTTCTTTTCTTTCCACGTGTATATTGGTTCGGTCCGGTTCCCTATTTACCCCATTTTTTATTTTTTTTGTCACATTAGGCTTAATTATCTAATTAAAATTCTTTTAAATATCACTTTGTAGTAAAAAGATTTATCGATTTTGTACAATGTATTCCTTTACAATTGTCCAAATTTAAAGTGGATATATCTTTTTCATCCATAGAATATATTGTTTAAATAAAATATAATGTAAACTTACAAAATTTCATTTTCATTTAAGAAAACTTTAAATTTAGTATATGGCATCGAATTTCATTGGAGAATACTAATATAATTTTATCTAATCCTACTTTGTTATTAACAATAATCTATGATTTAGGTAATAAAATTTCAATTTTCTTTCTTATTAGGACAAATAATCTTTTCGAAATTATTTGGATTTAGTTAATTCATATTAGACATGGACATGGGCCTGTTCGGCCCGGCCGGCCCGTGGCTGAACCGGCCCGAACCGTTAGCAAACCAAGCCTGCATGATACCGTAACCTGAATCGGCTGGAGGACAGGCCGGTTCAGTTCGAGTAAATTTGAAACCGGACCCGTTAAATCCCGTGAACCGTGGATGAACCGTCCCAAACCGCCGGTCCCTAACCCGCCGCCGAACCGCCAATTTAACTTGAACTGTCGTTTAACCGCCGGTTCAGCAGACCAGTTACGGTTTGCATGTCTCACGAACTGTGGCCCGAGGCCTGGAACCGGCCCGGTCCGGATCGTGGCCACGTCTAATTCGTATCATCTTATAGCAATAGTTATTGATTACTGATAGCTTATTTAAGTTACTATTTAGTAAAAATTCAATTGCTTTTTTTTAGGAATTATATTATATTTAAAAAAGTTAAATTAATTACAAAACATAATTTTCGGGAATTTATTAATTAATTACCAACTATATAGACATTGGTAGCAGTAATTTAATGGTCACAACCATTGTGCCTCAAACTCACTCCTATAATTACTCCTTTTCCTAAATGACAAAAATAAAATATATTATTCTTTAAAAAATAATATTCAATTTTCATTAAAAATAATATAATTTCAACCATAAATAAAAATAAACCACCTTACGCAAGCATCTCTCTCCCTCTTCATCTAATTAAATTTAAAAAATAAAATAAAATTCTACTCTACATAAATAAAAAATTTAAAATAAAATATAAAAATAGCATAACAATAAAATAATAAATAAATTTAAAAAAAAAATGTTTAATCACTTCTATTGTACCTGGCATGTACCTTTACCTGTACCTCTCTCTCTCTCTCTTCATAACCTTTCCATGTGTACCTCTTTTCTTCTTCTTGCTTTATATATTCTCCATTTTCCCTTTCTTCTTCGCCAAACACACTCTCATAATTCTCTTTCTCTTCTTCTTATTTCTTTCTGTTTTTCTAGTTTCTCTCAAGATCTTACTTCCATAACTGTACCAAATCCACTTCTTCTTTCTAAGCAAAACGTCGTCGTCGTCGGAGTCGAACAAAGCCGTCTTCAAATTGGAGCGTTCAGTTACTTTTTCCAAAACAACAAAAGCTTTTACAGAATCCATGAAGCAGTTGATCCGACGGTTGTCTCGAGTCGCTGACTCCTCATCTCAGTACAGTCTTCTCCGGTCAGATTCACAAGCGCGTAGTAGATGTACGGCAACTAGATCGGCTCGTCGAGCTGAGTCGTTTCGAAATTTGGTGAAGCCTGCTGTACGGCGTTCTACCGGAAATAAGACGGTACCGGGAGGTCATGTTCCGGTGTACGTCGGCGATGAGATGGAAAGATTTGTAGTTAGTGCTGAATTGCTTAACCACCCGATCTTCATCGGACTTCTTAATAAGTCCGCTCAAGAGTACGGATATGATCAGAAAGGTGTTCTTAGGATTCCTTGTCACGTCCTGGTTTTCGAACGAGTTATGGAAGCCGTCCGACTCGGAATTGAGTCACGTGACCTGGACGATCTACTCGGTTCTTTATTTACTGATGCATATTTCTAAATTAGGTTTCTTTTTCTTTTTGAAAACAGAGAGAAAAATCAGAAAATGTGTTTAGGATTTTGATGTAAATATGCTTTTTTCTTGAAGGAGAAAAAAAGTTTTTTTTTTTAATTTCAGGGCTTTTTTTTTATGTCATTTGTAAAAAGAGGGACTGAAGCTTTTAGTGACATATACATATTTACCTTTTTTGCCCTAATTTAATTTTCTTGTTAATATTTTCTGTTTGTTTCCCGAGAATTTTGCTATGATAAGCTTAGAATATAGTGAGAATGTTAGGGTATTGGAATTACAATTTTAGGGGAGCAGATCCGCCGTTTATGGCGGGCGCGTGATGGTACTCCTCCAATAATGGTGGTGGCCCTGGAGGGTAATTTGGGCATGTTGGGAATATGATGGCACAAATGTAATACAGTATTAAGGTTAAAAGAAGGGTAGTTCATGAATTTAGAATTTTAGCGGAATATCCATGGAATATTCTTTTTAAGAGACAGCTGCTTCATTAACAATATTCAAACCAACTAAATATGATTAATTAAGTAATATAATTATTTAGTCATTTAATTCTTATTAGTGTTTTATATTAACTAGCTAATTTTTGCATTTAGATAATATTAATCTTAGGTGAAATTCATAAATTACCCTTCAACTTTAAAAAATTTTCCAATCAAAATTCTTAATTATGCAAGTGACCAATTTAATATAAAAGTATAAATTATAAGAGTATTGTTAAATTAAAATTAATAGAAATAATTTTTAATTTTTAGGACAGTTAGAGACGGTGAAAATTTTGTGTAAATTTAACTTTTAACTGCAAAAAGGAACAGCAGCCTACAGACAAAGGAGACAGTAAAAAAAAAAAAAAAGGCAAAGATATTGGCAGTTTATCTGCCAACACAAAAAATGATTAAAACGAAAAAAACTGTCAAAAACCGTTTCATTACAACAACATAATTCAGGCGTTCTTTCTCCACCTAAAACTTATGTAGACGTGACTGATTATTTACTGTACAAAAACAATAATTATTCTTATTTTCCTACCTAATTTAGATTAGATTTTATTACCCACGACTAATTTGAATTTGTTAAATTAATTATTAGAGAAATATTATAGATTTATATTAAGAAAAATTACAATTTTTTCCCTGTATTTTTATATATTAAATAATTTTTTTTATGTTTAGTTAAAAAGTGGGTTAATTTACTAATTTTTTACCCTATTTTTAATATTTTAATATTTTTATAAATTAAAAAATAACAAAATAGAAAAAAAAAACACAGCATTGTGTTCGCCATTTCATTCTTTCTTTCTTCCTTGAACTGGTTTGGAAAATTTTATGTAGAATTTTTCTTTTTTTTTCTATTTTTTTATTTTTTAATTCCTAAAAATAATAAAATAATAAAATAGAGTAAAAATAGTAAATTAACCTACTTTTTTAAACGGGAAATAAAGATTTTTTTATGCGGAGGAGAAAATTGTTGGAGAAACAAAAACATAGAGAGAAAATTGTTTGTTTTTAAAACATATGGTAAAAATCGTTCAATATGTAAAAATATTGGGAGAAAATCGTAACTTTTTTTTTTATATTATATCATTTCTATGAAAAATTCAAATGTGAAAAGAAATTAAAAAATAATAAATTTAAAACAATTTAAGAAAAGAAAATTTGTGGAGTTTAATTTTATATGAATATGAGTAGACATGGAGATGGTCATGGTCATCGGTAATCACTTATTAATTAATTTTAATTATATTAAAATATATGATTTTTGAACCAAAACATTCAATAGATAATAGTTATTGATTAAGTAAAGTGTATAATTAATTAAGTTGATAAGGTTATTATACGTAGTATAATATAAATAAACTTCCAAAGTCAAGAAGAAATGGTTGGTATTGAAAAAAAATAAGGAAGAATTGGTTGGTAGTTTCTTTTAATTATTCCATAGTCAAAAGAGAATTAATAATAATAATAATAATAATAATAATAATAATAATAATAATTCTTATTATAAAACATATTCAAAGCACCATGATTCATGTTCATATTAATTCTTATTATAAATTATTATTATTATTATTATTATTATTATTATTATTATTATTCATATTTCTAAAATTAAAAGAATTCGAATTTAAGTAATATAAATTTGCAAGGATTTAGCACATTAATTAAATGGATTGATTATGATTAATGAAAAATTAGTTTAATAAACAAAAAAGACGTATAGTACTTAAAAAATTATTGCACTAAATAAAAGTAATTATCGAGGTCTTAATCACAAGGATTTAAACTATAGAGTCACATTCAAGAAAAAGTGTGAGTTACTGAAAATATAAGCTTTTTTCAGCCTCAAGATAAGGCACTGAAAAATCTGATAAGGTAAAGAACAAATAATAAAACAATTTTTAAAGCCCATTAATCCTTAAATTAAGTATTATATAGTAGTTATGAAACGCAATAAGTCCACCGAAATGTAAGACCGACTTTTCTTATTACTTGACTTAATTAAAGTATATAATTATTAATTAATTATGTATTAACTAGCTTAAGTGCCCCTTAAACTTGACTTGAAGTTCTTTTTTTGAAAGAATATTTAACATTAATTATCGAGATTTTACATTTTGTATTATTGTAATGCAGTAGGTTGGATGCACAAATAATGCTTTAGTTATATGTGGTGAGGTATCTTAGTGGGCATACACTAAACAAACGTAATTAAAACATATTAATTTTAATCATTTTCTATTAATCCGTATTAGAAAAAGAAATGGGTTTCATCTTATTGTAATTAACGGTTAATTAAGCAGTTTAAATCAAACAAAACAGTCAAAAAAACCCTAATTTTTATACCATTTTTAGTCCTCTAGTTGTGGATTATTATAAAATATTATAGCAGGCAGGCAGAGAAGAGAATATAAATAAGCTGTTTACAGCTTAGAAATCAGAAGAATCATTAATTAATCGAATTATTAATTATATTACTAATTAATTTTAAACAAAAACCTTGGAATTTGCCAACTAATTAGATATGATTATGTATCAATACATATATTCTTTGAAACTTATTTTATTACTTTAATGAGAAATATTAGTTGTAATAAAAATTTACCTTAATTTTTGTTTTGTTTAAGATAATAATAATATATTAACTAAATTTTTATTTATTTAAATTAATAAACTGAGATTTATCCATCTTCTTACAGAATCATTTTGCAGATAATTACAGGTAGCATCCCTTTTATTTTATATATTTGTACGGACAAGAGTGAAGAAATTCAAGAAAGACTGCATCTGCATGGCGATATAGAAGCATGATAGTAGAGTACCAAGAAAATGCATGCCCTTAATTTAGGGATTAAGGCACATGGATTACCATGTTACCTACTTAATTAACGTGCTTTCTTCTTCAAATTTTTCTTAATTATAGTAATTTGTATATTTTAATCTTGATTAGGCAGTATCAAAACTACGTTCTTTTTTTTTTTTTTTTAACTTTTTGAGAAACCAAGGAATTTTTGCGCTGGTTTTGAGGATTTTTGAAGTATTGGATTAGAGGAAATTAAATTAAATTAATTATTATTAGAATGTTATTGAAATTTGGGTTAATTAAAATGATTAGTTATCATGTGAAGCTACAATATGAATCTTCTGAATTTTGAAAGTTGTGATTAGAGGAAATTAAATTAAATTAATTAAATTAATTATTGTTATCGAAAGTTCCAATGCCTATAATGCTAGGTCTCATGTGAATATATATATATATATAAGAATAATATGACCCTTTAAATAATTTAGTCTTTCCGTTGGATTTATGTGTAATATTATTTTAATACCCTTAAACGAAATTTAGTATCATAAATCACGAAATTAGGTTGATTTTTTAATTAACTTTATATTATCATAAGAGTACTAACAATAATTCATTAACAATTTTGAACATTAATTAAACAATGATATTCTCTAATTTTGCAATAATATTCTCTAAACTGCTCATTATTTTTATAATAGTGCGAAATACTTAACATTAAGACATTTTAATATCATATTTTTTCTTTTTTACCCCTCCTTTATTTTTTAAAATTTTATTTCTTTTAAATATAATAAAAATAAAATAATAAAATATTAATAGTGTTCCGACGTCCGGCTGATTGGAAATTATAGTAGATGTCTGATGATGTATAACATAATGGTAGACAAATGGCAATGGTCGAGTGACTGGTGATAGCGATCTAGAAGCAGTAGCGGTGGACTAGTGAGATCCAACAATAGTCAAACAATTCATAAAAAAAATTAATATTTTTAAATTTTTTTTTTAAATGAAGACATTTTTAGAATTTAAATTTATTTATTTTTAAATAATATTATATACTAGTTTTTAAAATATGTTATTTACTTTCAAAGTCTTATTGAAATACCCGTAATATAAATTTCCAGATATGATGCGAAGCTATGATATGAATCACATGGAGTTAGTGTTTAGGTTTAATGATTGAGAGAGATCTGAATCTGTTGTAATGAAAGACTATAATAATAATTAGAGTTTCAAAGATCTTCCTCCTATATAGCAAACTGATAGCATTTATGGTTATGTTTCAGTTAATGACTGGATTAATTAATTAATTAAATAAAAATATTAGTATTAATAATGGTTTTGCTAATAATTTCTATGGGTTTTTGGGGGAAATCCCTTACACGTTATCTATTAGGACTCACATGGCCATAAAGCCAAATATGCTATTGCTAGCCAGTTCAGTTTCACAATAATACATGTCAGCTTTGATTTCTGCATCTTAACTTGACATTCTCTAATGGGTCAAAGATTTCAAATCTTAACTTTTGTCTTTTGAGTAAAAGTGGGGGAAAATCCAAATTCACCCGAGAAAAAATAATAATTATAAAAATGATGGGATCATTAATCCCTTAGTGAGCTGATTCAATGTGAACCTAATCAAACCTAAATTATTCGAGCTGATTCAATGTGAACATAATCAAACCTAAATTATTCGGTTAGGGAGACATGCGGTTTAATCCAAAAACAATAACTTGTAGCAAAATTTTCAGCTCAACATTGAGCAATAGACCTGATTTATGAGCTCGAATGATACGCAAAAGCCTACTATACACTCTTCTTAAAGAATATCCAACTTACCAGTTTTGCTTAATATGGAAATTATCAATCAATCAAGCTTTACTGCTCTTCTTTTTCTTCTGTTTCTTGTATTCATCATATAATTGAAGGGCTAACGAGGCGCGATTCAGTTCGCCTCTTAATCTCTCACTTTCCTTGACATTGCGCAAGGAAACAAAATGACCAGAGAGTTTCTTTCTCAATTCAGCTTCATCGACGGAAGTTGTATCTTGAGTTTTTTGAGTGCTAGATGTTTTAGAAGATCCTTTCCTTCTCTTGCTATTTGATTTTCTAATCTCGTGTTTTGGGTTAAGCAACTCCCGTTCGAGTGATAAGTCTGTAAAAGCTTGTTGAGGAGACACTGAAGAGAGGAAGACTTGGTTGTGATTAGTAGTCAAGTTTGAAATGCTTGAAACCATTGTTGAAATGGCTGGATGGTAATGCTTGGAGAGTAGATTGAGTTCCCAGAGGACTGAAGCAAGCGCACCGCTTAAATTTGGATCTGTAGCATATGGCTGATATTTCTGCATCCCAATTGAACATAACAAGAGAGATGTCAAGCCGAAAGAAGTATACATGTACCAAATTTATCAATGTATGAGGTGTTCCCATACACCAAACCAATTATTTTTTAAGTTGTGTTTGGAAAAAGGAAAGTGAGAGAAAATTCGAGAGAGAAATTTTAACATTTTCCTTGCATTTTGTTTGGGTTTAAAGGAAAAACTGGGGAGAAATTTTCAAATTTTGTTTGTTTAATTATTTCCTCTATCATTTGGGAGGAAATGAGATAATGGAAAATAATGGGTAATTTTACATGTTCAAAGACAAAATCCACCCCCATTCTCCCCATTTTCCTCCCTTTCCCAAATATACCTAGGTTTTTAGATATTTAGCTATTTTAACCTTCTTTGGTCCTGTATATTGTTATAAATACCCTAAGTTATTTCCTAATTGTTTATTGGTTTGGTGTAATGTAGCATGAGTAAGTCTTTCTGACAAATTTATGGACAAGAATGAAAAGAAAGCATACCGCAACGGAACCTGAAACTGATCCACCACCTGCATCATTTTCCAATAGATTCCGGCACTTGACATTCTTTTGTAGTAGAAACTTTAAAGTTACCAAAGCTGTGAGGATTAATCAAAATAATAAAAAGTTAAGTAAATAGCAAAGGCAGTATTTTATTACAAATTAGAAAGTGAGGGGATACTCAAGGCAAGGCTTACCAGCCATGGATTCAGCTGTTCCAAAACAAAGTGAGAATGTGGCCAAACGTTTAACAAAAGCAGCAGCCTTTTGCATATCATGATGCCTGTCTTCGCATAACATAATCTTCAAAGCTTCTGCTAGTACTTCACCTTGATCTCTGCAAATACATATTAAAAGGAGGAAGTTCAATTTTCAAGACCAAACAAATATCCATTCAAAAATATGTATGTATAACATAAATGCAACAAACCTTCCTGGCCTGTACTCAAGTATAAGATTGTAAAGCAGCATGAAAAAACCTTGCAAATCAACATTCAGGGCATCTAAATTGCATTTCATAACTCTGAAGGCAATGATGCAGCACCGAAGGCGTTCTGTTACAGTTAGGTACTTGCCACTTTTTTCTGACGAGCTGTTAGAACTACCACCACCAGCAAGCTTTTTCAGATAATTCATAAGATCTCCAATGTAATCCAGATCTAATAGATGAGAAAACTTTCCCAATCCTTTAAGACAGGGTGCAAGCAGAGGATGAGATCCAGGAGCAATGGCAGCTAAATTATCCATGGCTTCATTACTGGAACAGCAAATAAACATGGGAGCATAATTGATAAGCGATACACAAGTCTTGCGTACATGAAATTCAAACAAAAAGAACTCTTGTCTATGCATGTCCCATATATTCTACAAAATCAAAGTTCCCTAAATCAAGTAGCATTTGTGACATGCAATGATATCCAGCAAAAGAAAGTGACACAGTCTGATGTTTTTGTCATACAATAATACAGAATTAACAGCTACTGTGTAGACTGGAAATAAACCTGGAAGTAATCGAGTGCATGGTATGCTTCAAGATACGAAAATATGTCTCAAAGACAGCAGAAAGTGACTCGGTTTGCATCCTTTTCCGCTCTGCATCATCTGGAGCTAAAGCGGCTGCTTTATAATCAGCTGTGACCTGTTTAAGCCAAAAATCAAGACCACCATAATCAAAGAGGGGGAAACCCTTCAAGAAGCAAAATATCATAAGTGAACATCAAATACCTCCTCCCTCATTTTTGTCATCATCTCTTTTTTACTTCTTTTTCTATTATTTCCTTGCAATTGATTTTGCTCCTCTACATTTTTTCTCTTTTTATTTTTCTTGTATTTAACTTTAGTTTCCTTCTCTTTTTCCTTCCGCTTGCCAAGATCTTCATCAAAGGATAATGACAAGAATACCTGATAGGGTATAAACAAATGAATTCAGGAGATACACAAAAGATCCAAAGAAATCAGAGTAGCTAAAATTATGATGCATTTGTGATAGTAGTAATTCTCAAACCATTTAAATGTTTTAACTACTTCGTAGAGGTGGGAAATTGCCATCAATATAAGGTGCATAATCAACAGGTATCAAAATTGAAATTACATTTGGGAAATGAATAGGTGCTGGATACACCACTAGTTTCATATTAAAAATTAACATGTTTCCAAAATATACTTCCACGACAAATCAAGGTCGCACAATCCTACACATACATATCAATTGAGGTTCATAAAGATTTGATTAAAAACAAATAATGCCACATTATTACATGGTAGAGCATCTTCCAAAGGCAGATAAGAGAACACTCTTTATATACCTCAATAGAATCAGGATGCAATTGACAATCACGAGCTTTAACGTGATCGGCTATCAACCGAACAGCCTCCACTGTAGCTTGACCTCCATGCTTTCCCTCATTAGAAAAGAGTGACTTCACCGTCGCACAACAAAGTTTCCTGATAAAAAGTAGTTGGCACATAATTTGACCAAAGCCTCAAAATCCAAAAAGTACTACAGATACTGGAAAACAAAAATTTATAACACTGAGCGGATAGTTGACAGAACAATTAATCATCAAAGTGTTTGAAGAAAGGGAACTGCTTTGTATGAATAAACAAACACACACTTAAAATCGTTCAGAATCAAAAGAATTACAACATAAGTTGGTTAGGTTTCCTGGTTCCAAATATTTAACTGTGCCATATTTAACACAACCTCCCAAGGGTTTGTATGGCTGATGTCTAATATACGCCATGAGGTTGAGCATCTTGATATATGGAAGTTCTTCTTTGATTAAAAGATGGTTAAAAATGCACCCTTGGATAAAGATTATGACATATATACAACTGTAAGTTTTTTAAAACTTAAAGATGGTTGAAAATGCTACCTAGGACAGATATACTTTAAATATTTGCATGTATACGGTTACTTTTTAGATTAAAAAAAAAAAAAAAGAGGTGAATATCTCGGTAATTTATTTGAAAACTTAGCTGACAATAGATTATGGCAATCTGAAGGAGGCCAGAAGCTGGTAACCACAATAAATTACTAAGGCTTCTCATTTCTGATTATAGTTCTACAGAATCTTTAATAATAATTCAAAAAACAGCCTCTGCACCACTTGCACCAACGCTCTCGTTTTATTCTACGAATGCAAAAAAATATCTGTGAAGATGAAAAAAAAAACTATAGCAAAACCTTATGACATCGTCCAAGGAGCCAATGTTTTCGATCACAGCACCTAACAAGTTCTCACGGAAGTTAAAGTGGGGAACTGCTTCAAGTAAAGTACAGATGCAACGAACAGCCACATGCTGAAACTTGGTCTGCTTCTCCAATGCCATCAGTTTTGCCAAGAAAGCCTATCAACGAATTCCAAACGAAAATAATAAAGAAAATCAGAAATCAATCTTGGAACCTTAACATAACAAGAACTAGGTCAAACTATGAAAGATGAAGATAAAGTATCTTAAATTCTGCAATTGTTCTTCATAACAAAGAGCAGCAAGTAAAACCTTGTATACAGACAGAAGTGTTGACTCATAGTAACGCATCTTCTTAACTTCCTTGGAAACTTTCATTTCTAGCTCTTTTTCAGTTGGAAGCCTAATCCGGTAGCTGTCATATGAATGTTACAAGGAAAATTGTTACATTACGCTCACACAACAGATAGCTACAGAGCATTATCAACAGAGTCTAACAAAACAAATGCTGGGATCTTACCCCGGAATGATATCTTTGAACACAGCCAACAAGGATAGCAATCCAAGTTTAACAACAGTATGATCATCATCTTTACAGAATTGAAACATCTCCTTCAAAGATTTTATGTTGGCCTCTGGATCTGCCAGCAACGCGATTCCCAGCTCTGCCAGCTTAGATTTCTTGTTTTCAAATGTTGCTTCAGCAGAAAGATCTTCTTTCACCTCAGCCTAAAGAAAGAATACAGCATTTTTTAATGAGATCCCCAAAGTTGAAACATCATATGCACTGCTGTATGACCCAAAGCAGGAAAAGAAACAAATATTGAACAAAATAAGCAAAATCAAGATCATAATAGAATCCTATGCATACATTAAAGCCTGCATTTAGAGAAATCAAGCAAATATATGTAATGTATGTTATTTGCATGAGAAGCAAGTACTCTGCTTAGGTGAGTCAATAATTTTATTAGTTTATACTATGAGCGATATATGTTTTGAATAACTTATCATTAGCAAGACGAAAGATAAAAAATAGCAATAAAAAAAAAAGAAAAATCTATGCAAATGCAACATTGAATGACAAGCGCGAAAACCTTAAGACATCAACATAATGAATGCGCTCTACGAACATAATTGAGATTGTTATATCTCTCAACATACTAGAAAGCTAATAACAAGATAAAACTAGGTGTAAAATCAATTGAACTCTCATCTCATATATCCAAAAGTATAAAATCATGCATTTCCCAATGGAATTAGAAACAAGTGTAATAAGAAAATACCAGAACAGCTGCTTGTGGAGTTTCTTGGACATTCTCAGTTTTTTCCAATTCTTTCCCTTGTTTCTTCGCCTCTTTCTTGGCTTTTTTGAACTTTGCTCTCCTTTCTGCTTTTGTCGCCTTGAACATACCTTTATCAGCAGCAGAATCACCCTCCTCACCATCTCCATCTTCCTCAGCGTCCGTCGTTTTCGACACTGGTTCACATAAAAATAAAATTAAATAAAAAAATGCAAATAACATTGAAACTGATAAATCATAGAATTTTACATGTTCGGTAGTATAGTTTTCCATCTAAAGTTTTAACAGGAAGAGCATCAACGGGATCAACTTCAAGCCGCTTTTGCTTTTCCTTCTCCTTTTCCTCCTCTTGCTGCTTTAACTTCCGCCGCTCCTGCCGCCTCTCATACGCTGCTTCTATATCGTCTCCCTCCAAATTAGCTATGCGAGTGACATGCCTGGTGACGTAGAAATGTAATGTCAATTTGACAACAATAGCTAAAATATCGGGAAATAAGGTGAAGAAGGAAGCTTACTTAGTAATGGTCTCGGTGTCCAGGCGAGAAACGAAGCCAGCATATTCGATATTTTCATTGACGAACTGCAAGTCCTCATCGGAGACCTCTATTTCGTCCTCTGCTATTTCCGGTGGTAGTTCCGGCGGTAATACTACCTTTTGCTTCTGCTTCTTCTTCACCATCTTTTAAAACTGCTGTTGCTTCTGTCAACAAACAAAATGGCGGAAACGTTGAAAGTCTGGCCGGAGCAAGGGCTTAGTAGGGTTTTAGACCAATGTAGTGAGAGGTAGAGAGCCTCGGCCGATTCGATTTTCTAAATATGGACCTCATTGGCCCATCTAGTCTTAGGGCCCAATTTTAAAACGGAGCCCAATATATGAAAATGATTGATTTCGGGTAATTCCAAAACAAATGGGTCAAAATAATAAGAACAAAATAGATCCTTTTTTTTTTATTTATAGTTATTTTATGATTTATGTAAAATTTGTTTCTTCGTTCATCACTATTTTTAATTTATTTACTATCATATTTAAGCCTTTTATTTATATATACTTGATTACCATTTATTTCTTTATTTAAAGATTGTTTAGCTTTTGGTTATATATTGTATATTTTCTACTGCAGTTTATCAACGACTACCAAAAAATTTATAACATCACCCGCAACAATAACACCCAACATAATATACATAAAAAAATATATATCTCGAGATGAAGCTAATAGTACCGAAATTAATATTTGAAACGCTTTGAAAGTCATCAAAGATTATAAGTTACGACAACCGATATGAATCTATGAATTATTCTAGTTCGATGATTAATTCTTTTCCCAACATGTGGCGAGTAAGGTCTTGTTACTAGGAACACGTAGATAAGCCCAGGCCAGCATGATCATATGCCCAAGTGCCGTTGCCGAAATCCCTTAATTGCTGAGGAAGTGCCACTCGCCTCCGCTACTAGAACTTATCGGACGTTCGCTGCCACCTGCGACTGTATCCCTCCCCAAGTTCTAAATTAGAACCTAAGTTCTAAAACAACCACTTTTTTGAGTAAAAAAACAAGCAACAAATTTTACCCATAATAATATGCATGGGGTAATTAATTTCGGGTTCTTGTGGTTTGGCGCAACGAACTCGTAGGTCCCTCTATTTTGGAAATTATATCATCGGGTCCCTAACTTTTGAAATATTATACTCTCAGGTCCTTCCATCCAATTATGCCGTTAGTCAACGAAAAAGTCAACTTTTTTTTTCAAAATGACCAAATTACCCATTTGGTCTCACTATAAAAATAAAAAGATAACTTTAGTGAGATTTGAACCCTTGACCTTTAAAATATAAAGCAGTATGTTAACCAATTGCACCAAACCACTTCAGTATTTAATTTTGTCGTGAATATATTTTATTGTAAAAGCACAACCATTCACATTTTATAACTACAGCAATTATTTATTACTTCAATTAATATTTTATTAAATAATTACATATTTATATTTTAATCATCCTACACAAATCTAAAAATTAGAAGGGAAAATTTAACTTTTCCGAAAAATTAAAAAGAGTTTACAAAAAATTTAGTGTTTATTTTGAGAAATTAACAAAAAATTAGAAAACTCATACTTTTATTTGGATAAATTAACAAAAATTAGAAAACTCA
>CANUEY010040796.1:0-26295 GCA_948099555.1 Croton setiger
TGATCTTCGGATCTACATGGAGGTTGACCGATGGTTAATTCCGGTCTTCCTTATATTGATACAGGAGAGGTTTAGCCGATGGTTAATTCCGGCCTTCCTCCTATTTGATATGGTTGAGTTGTGTGACCTACGGTATTTCGGTGTCTCGCTCAACTGCTGGATCCAGCTACAGGTATGATATGGGTGAAATTCCCGGGGCAAATCGTTGAGTCGGTAATCACAACCAAATAATAAATTGGAATTTCATGGCACATTTTGCATAATTTTGATGTTTGTGAAATGGAAGTGAATTTTAAGAAAATGTTGTTATACAGAGATATGGTTTATATAACCGTGTAGTTATATATATTTTGGTGACGTTTACATCACTTATATGGATATACGACAGAGGTGCTATCATGATTTGAAACAGGTTTGAGATTATAAGCTGACGTTTTGCTTTATTTGAATAATTGCTTTTTATGTGTTTATTTGCTTTATATTTGGTTTTACATTTACTGAGTATGCGACTCATCCAAATCACAATATGTGTTTCAAGTCGGCAGTCCGAGTGAAGTACTGAGGCTTCACTCGCCTTTTGCTCAGGTCGGTCCAGCGTGAATCTAGGCCTCTCTCCTTCCCACCGTTCCTTAGCATTATCATGACATTTCGCATGTTCTTTTTTGTTGATATGTATATATAGCAATTTGAGGCCTTTGCTTGTTTTG
Organism: Croton setiger; assembly: GCA_948099555.1. Lineage (NCBI taxonomy): Eukaryota > Viridiplantae > Streptophyta > Magnoliopsida > Malpighiales > Euphorbiaceae > Croton > Croton setiger. Next base: position 708 of record CANUEY010040796.1, read on the forward strand.
TAAACATTATAACATGTAACTTATGGCATGTAACTAAGATTGGATATGTATGTAGCTTATGGTCTATTAATGGGATTGTTCTTAGGTTGATTATAGTAAATTGTCACCCTGCTTGCTTATAATGAAATTTGTTCGGTTAACGGCCAAGTTACTCTTTAATGAGTTAAAGTGAAAGTAGAGTTGCATGTGATAATGAATGTTATGTGAATGGCAAACGTGTGCATATATATATATATATATATATAATCATGTGATAAGTAGGGAATTATGTCACCCATAATGAAAAGAATACTCGTACGATGAAATGTATGTTATTAGAATAGTGATGTAGGCCTTTGCATAAATATATATGTTAGTATTGTAATGTGGAGGTAATGTAACCCTATTAAGTCAAAAAAAAAAAATGGCCCGTTTTATGACATAGGATATTAGATTGAGGTGTTTCAATTTGTAGGTGAAACTCGGCCAAAAAGTCAACAGAGGGAGGCCCGGGCTGCTGTCGAAGGCGGTCGGGGCTGCCTTGAAGGGCGGCCAGGGCTGCCTTGGAGGGCGACCAGGGGCGCCCTTGGAAGACGGCCAGGGCTGCCTCCAGAGGGCGGCCTGGGCTGCCTTGGAGGGCGGCCAAGGGCGCCTTCCTTGGGCGGCCAGGGTTGCCTTTCCTCCGCAACTCGCGCGTTTTTCATTCCGGAGCCTTTTTGGGACGTTCTGGGACTCCAATGGCTACTCCGATGGCATTTCTGTGACCCTCGTGAAATCCCAAACATTTTAAGTACCATGAAGACATACTTCCGTTGCTGTTTTACGAAAATGTCCGGTTCGGCGCAACTGTTCGCGGTCCGCGGAAAGTCATTTTCCGGGCCTCAAAATTCAAGTATTCACAGCACTAAACATATTGAATTAGACTGCCATGTTGTTGTTGAACAACTTCAACGTGGTCTTATTCATTTACTTCCTATAAAAACATAGTATCAAGAAGAAGAGTCCTGTTTTGGTGTTAAGAAATCTGCATAAGTATTGTGAAGCACGTGATCTTCTTCTCTTCTTCTCCTCTTTTCTTCCTTCTTTCATTTCGGTTATGTTAATTACAAAAACTCCACCTCAGCATTCATGCGTGTGGAGCTGGATGGAGTTTATCAAATTCATTGTAATTTGGTTTCAATTCAAAAGCTAGTTTGTTTGTTAGTTGATTAGATCATATATAAGTAGAATAGAATAAAAATAGTAGAGTATATATGTAATACATAAGTCTCTGTTTTCTGGTTCAAAATAATCACCCGTTATGCTACTAAACGGTTATGGAATTAAGCATGCGACCCACTTTTTCATGGTTATGGAATGGATACCCACAAAGTTCAGCCTATTATATAATCACTCTGAACTTTCAAAAAGTTTGGATTTTTACAACTTTATTTAAATTTTACTCTAAAGTTGGCGTTCTTTTTATTTTTCACTCTAAATTCAAATTTTTGTCTGAAATTGAGCAAAATTGAAAAGAAGAGGGACCAAATTGATAAATAATTGAAAAAGAATTGAAAGTGGGTAGAGTTATTAAATTAGCCTACAAAATTTTGGTTAAGATGTTATTTGGTTCGTCGGCCACCGTAGTTGCCATCGCCGCCGACCATTCATCTCCACTTCTAGCATGAAAACTAGCAAATGATACACCAAATCAAAGATCTCATTGTGAATAGTCTAAATATGGATTCAATTTTGGATGACTACTTTTGGTTTGGCTGAAAAATTTAAAAGAAATTTATGAGATGAACTTTGTGATCTAAACTGCCTCTACTAGACTCTCCTTCTCTGGCCATGGATCGACATATCTAAGCCCACCGAATGAAAGCTCAAGCCAAGTGGAGTTGAACAGTGGTCTCTGATCGCCCAACCGAGATGTGTACCGCCGACGACAATGATTCAAAATATTTGACTTTCCTTCTCTCTCCGTTTTTATCTCTCGATAGCAAGGAAAAAAGAAGGAGAAGTGGTGGCAGTTACAGATCAGACGCAAAAATGGATGTCAGGTGGAAGTTAGTGGCAAGGGAAGGCAAACAATGGTATTGGCTTATCGGTCTGAGCTCTGTAGCTTCAATGATGGCTAAGAGAACTTTTGTTTCTCTCTCTTATTATCAGTTTCGCAAGAAGGAAAAGGAAGGAGGAGAAGAGGAGAATGAATTGAAATTTTGTGTATTCTGGCAACCTGAATATTCTGTTCCGATTACTGGTGGTGGTGCTGATGGAGAAGAGGGTGGCAGAGGTGTGGTGGCGGTGTTGATGGAGGAGCAGTGGTATTGGAATAGCGGTTATATTTTTGCTGGGGAAGATGAACAAAAGTTCATCTTAGTCCCTCAAGTTTATAAAATTTTATATTTAGTTTGTATAAACAAAAGTCCTTATAGTTTCAAATCTTTTTCAATTTTGGACAAAAAAAATTTGAATTTAAGGTGAAAATTGAACAAACTCGCAAATTTTAGAGTAAAATTTAGATAAAATTCAAAATAGAGTGAAAATCAAAAATTTTTAAAACTTCAGAGTCAAATTATATAAAAGGTCCATAAATTTCAACTCATAACCATTAATATGCATATAGTATAATATAATATAAAAATAACGTAGTTTTAGTAGTTAATTAAAATTTTTTTAAATTTATATATTATATACTATATATATTATAAAATAGCTCGGTTTATAATTTTCACATTATGATGGATTTGTTTTATTTTTTATTTTTATTCAATATATTGCTATAAGAATATTAGTTTTTTATTTTGACAACTTTTTAATATATTATGTTTTAGTGGCCATATTTGAGAAAATAATTTTTGACCATTTTAAATGGATATCTGTGGGTACTCACAGTTAATACTAAAGGGTTATGTAACGATTATAGAAATACTCTTAAAAACTTTTATGGTTATAAAATGATTATACAATTCTTAAAATTAAATGGTTATGGTTATAGAAATTACAAATTATGTGATAAACACACCCTATCTCTTATTTATAATAAATAGTAGATGCACATAACAATTATTTGTTAGCAATACATTACAAAATTATACATCAATAAAACATTAAACTGATTTTATCTCTAAATAGACTTACTGTATACTAATGATATACAGCCTAACCTCACCAATTCTAAACCGAAGCCTTAAAAGCTACCGCTGCCAAGGAGCATTGCTTGAACTTTCAAATTCAATTATTTTCGATCTGCCATTTCTCTTTTTATCAGAACCCAAGGTCAAAACTAATAGTTTTACAAAATTTAACTCTTTATTGTAAATTCAACGGTATAATTTATAATACGTAATCACATTTATAGACTACAATTCACTACTTTTTATTTCATAATCAGGATAGACTATTCAATAAATGATTTAATAAAAAAAACTAAAAAAAATATAAAAACTAAGAAAAATAGGGGTGATTTAATTATTTTATCCTTGTATTTTGTAAAATAGTTTGTTTTGTTCCTCTATTTTCATTATGTTATACTAAGAAGTCTCATTAATTTTTTACTGTTTTTAGTTAAAGATTGAAAATTGAAGTTGAAGTTTCATGACCAAAAGGAATTTACCGTCATCTTTCTCAAGCTCATGCCATGGCAGGAGGATCAAACGTGAAATTTACCATTTTATAAACCTATTTCTTAATTTCAGCAAACAAAAATGTACCGAAATAAAGCTCGCCGAGAGGAATGATAATCCAGTCTCATCTTGTACATCTAATCACCGAAAAATGCTAATTTTTGCATAAGAAAGTTTCTCTCTAATCCATCAAACAATTCTTCTTTTCCAGCTGACTACATTGTTGTCTAGGGAGACAATTGGTGGATTCTGTTCCCTCAGGTGATCATTGGAGATGTCTAGGCCTAGTTTCAACAATCAAATATCTATTGCACAAAACTAACATTAGTTTTGTAATCCATGTAAATTTTTTTTAGTACATGCGGAGTTTTTTATCTCTACTTTATAAGAGCAAAATATATGGGAAAAAAATAGGAATAACCAAAATCCTCATTTCATTGAAAGCATACGTATATATATATATATATTATATTTCGCTCTGGCAATACCCAAATGTCAAACATTAATTAAAAAGAAAATATGGAATCACCACAAATATTTGATTATATTGAATATTTGAGTTAAAAAAATTACTAATGATGCAGCAAGATAAATATTCAAGCAAGAATTATGTATTAATAATTCTTAACCAGCTTCTATGAAAAAAACTTAGAGAAAAAACTCTCAATATTTTAAATAAAAGATAACAAAGTTTGATTAGAAATTTAGAGCTTTTTATTACCATCAAATCCTAATATAATAGGTATCCTAAATTAAGTAAGAATTATAATTAAAACCTATAAACTAAATAAAACTTCTAAGTAAAATCCAAATATAAAATACTTATCAAACTAGGAAAATGACGCTAATCTTTATGAAACTACCAAAATAAATTAACCCTATGGATTTAATCCTTATAAAATTAGGAAAAGGCGTCATTCCCCTCCACTTGAATGTTTGCTTTCTATGATGAAGAATTACACCTCTCTTATATTTAGCATTGGATTGTTCTAATTTCTCCTTAACTTCAGCCTGAATTTCTTGTCATTGACTTGCCGAATTTCCAGCTGCAATACTAACTCAAAAAGTATTTGGAAACTTCACCAACTCAAGTGTATATTGTGGTGGCTTTGTGTAAACTATCAAGAATGATGACTTTCCAATGGAACTACAAATAACATTATTATAGGCAAACTTAGCTTGTGGAAGAGCAAAATCCCATTGTTTTAGTCAACTACTGCAAATACTTCGAATTGAATTCCCCAATGTTTGATTTACCACTTCGGTTTAGTCATTTATTTGTGGATGTGCTATGATACTAAACTATAAAGAGGAATCAAACAAGTACTGCAAAACGCACTAGAAATGACTATGAAACTTTGTATCTCGATCTGATGTGATTTTTTTACGCATTCCATGCAAACAGACTATTTCTTGAAAGAACAACTTAGCTATAAAGAGGCGTCGGACGTATTCTTGCAAGGAATAAAATGGGTCATTTTAGAAATCTGCCAACAACCACAAAAATAGAGTCCACTCCCTTTTGTGTTCGAGGTAACCCAAGGATAAAATCCATAGACAAACCTCCCAAATCTTTTCAGGGACCTGTAATGGCATATACAAATTCCTATTCTGATATTATTCTTTGCGGTTTGACAAACATAACATTGCTTCACAAAGATGATGAGCAAGATGATGGAATTCGATGCATACCCGATGGGGATGAAGTGAAGTGTAATGGGGATTCAGAAGAGCAAAATTTTATAGTAAGAAAATTGATGCTTTCACCTAAACAAGATGACATCTCTCAAAGACATCAATTATTTCGAATTAGGTGCATTATCTCTAATCGACTCTTTGATGTGATAATTAATAATGGTAGCTGGGAAAATGTTATTAAGAAGAAAACTGTTAAACAGTTCAGATTGACAATTGAAAAATATCTCAATCCTTATTCTATTGGCTGAATTAAAGCCGTAGAGAAAATTCATGTCATTGAAAGATGCAAAGTAATATTGGCAAATATAAGGATGAGGTATATTTAAATGTAGTGAATATGGATACATGTCACTTATTGTTTTGTAGGCCATGGAAATATGATGTGAGAGCACAACATGATGGAAGAGAAAATACATACAAGTTAGAAAAAGATGGAGTGAAGTATAATTTGTTACCTATGAAATTCAAAACCAAAACTACTAAAGTGGAGAGGAAGAATTTCTTGACAATCACACAATTTTATCATGATATTAAAGAGGGTATCAAACAAGCTAAAGAAGTTCATGCTTTAGTTGTTAAGCAGATTGTAACCTTAGACAAAAAGCAGAAAAAATTAAAATATCCAGAAGTGTTGAAACCACTATTGGAAGATATCTAACACCATATTGATTTAATCTCTGGTGCTAGTTTTCCAAATTTACTTCATTATCGAATGATTCCAAAAAAGAGTGAAATTCTGAAGGAGAAAGTGAAAGACTTGTTTAAGGCATAATCAAGAAAGTACGAGTCCTTGTGTGATCTCAGCTCTCTGAACACCTAAAAAAGATGAAAGTTGGAGAATGTGTGTCGATAGTCGTGCCATCAATAAGATCACTATAAATTCCCTATTCCTCGTCTTGATGACAAGCTGGATCATTTACATGGAGCCAAAATCTTTTCAAAGATAGATCTTTGAAGTGGTTACCATCAAATTTGCATTTAGCCTGGTGATGAGTGGAAGACTGCATTCAAGACCCATAGAAGGATTATATGAATGGCTTCTGATGCCATTTGGGTTTAACTAATGCTCCTAGCACCTTTATAAGATTAATGAACCAAGTACTCAAACCATTTCTTGGTAAATTTATTATAGTGTACTTTGATCATGTATTGATATATAGCTGATCTAAGGAGGAGCATATGACACACTTGCACAAAGTTTTCACTGTATTGCAAGAAAACAAGTTGTACATCAACCTAAAGAAATGTAGCTTCATGACAAATCAGTTGTTTTTCCTAAGTTATAGTTGGAGAACAAGGGATTCAAATAGATGATTAAAAGATCAAAGTCATTCGAGATTGGCCTACACCTAAGACTGCAACGGAAGTTCGCAGTTTCCATAGTTTAGCCATATTTTATTGGAGATTTATCAAACAGTTAGCACTATAGCAGCCCCAATCACCGAGTGTTGCGAGGGAACTCTCAAGTGGACTAAAGAAGCTACTAATACATCCTTAGCAAAATCGATGATAATGCTTTTGCGGTGGTTTTTTCTACTTCATCTAGCATTTCTAAAACATTTAACGTGGCAAACATTTATCCATTTCATCCCTCAAATGAGCCTACAAAAAACTCTCAAATGAGCCTACAAAAAACTCAAGGACGAGTTTTTCTCAAGTAGAGGGGAATGATGTGTAACATATGACAACTAAGAGTTAATTCCTTTTTCTAATTTCTTAAGGATTAATTCCATATGGTTAATTCATTTTTCTAGTTTCATAAAAATTAGATTAAGAGTTTTATTTAGTTTATAGATTTCAATTATGATTCTTAACTTAGGATTCCTATTATGTTGGAATTTACTAAATTTCTTTATTTTAGATCATCAAAATTTGTTATCATTAATTCAATATATTAAAAGTTTTTCTTCTAAGTTCTGTCATAAAAGCTGTTTAAGAATTATTAATACATACTAATTATACTATTTCAATTTTATTAACCAATCAGTGTCATCAATATTTCTCTTCTTTCTATTTTTCCGTAATTCCATTTCAAGTTTTGGCCGTCAACATGCCATTTCAGGTGCTTAATACAAAACTTGTGGGGAAACCTTAGATTAGAACAAGGTCAGCTCTGCAATTGGGCGTCCAATTCTCAATTTTTTTTACAAGCTTTCTTTGTGAACAAGGTGGGAACTGACATTGAAAATTACCTATGCAATAATTTACAGAACTATCAAAAAAAAAAAAAGTGAATAAATGAAGTGTAGGTTGAGGCCTAACTATCTGTATTGCTGACCATTTCTAACCAGTAGAAGAATCTTTTATCAGACTTTTCCGTCATATTTGAAATTGAGTTTGTAATCATGTTGCAAAATTGCCAATGTATTTCTGCAAGGACCCTCTGCAAAAGCATAAAACACCATTAGATAAAAGCTACAACTCTTCAAGGAGCCTGGTTAACCAAAATATCTTCTCACCTCCAAATACACAATGAAGATACTGAAGATCATCATCTGAGCAAGCATCTATTAAAGCATATACGCCTGGTCTCAAAGCTTCATCTATTTCTCTGAAAATTAATTCCAACGGCAATATAATAATAAAAATAAAAAAAGTTGTTAGAATCGCAAAGGCCGAGGTTGTATTTCAAGTTAATATGCAATTAAGAGGGGAGTCCACCTTCTGATGCCTGTTTTTAGGGGACCATATCCTGAATAAACCCATATGTAATTTGATAAAAACTTGAAACAGTGTTTGCCAAAGACATCGTTTTGCTGTCGTAACTGTAAATGTAATGATAAAGAAACAAATATGGTTAAAAAACATGAAATCCGTTACCATTAAAAGACTGTACATAAACAGCGAAAGTTGACTCTAGTTAGAAATAACACAAAAGTTTTAACTTAACCATTTACATTATAACTTCATGATATCAGTTGAAGGCAATTAAAGTATAGTATTACCAGTTAACCTTTCTGTTCACCTGACTAAGATTTTATGATTTATAGGTTCTCTTCAGTTGGATAAGTATAGAAATAATTTCTCCAGTGTTATGAGTTCTGTTTGGAATTATTCCCTAATTCTTTCATGACTTCGAATCTTTAACAGTACAAATACAAACATGTACCTTCTTATTTCCCCCCTATGATGATATTTGAACTACTAATACTGATGGTCACTGAACTTATCGCTAAATTTCATTATGATCACATAACTTCAGTTTATCATACTATTAAGTCACATAGCTTAAGTTTTTTTTATGATTTTGGCACTATCACCTGGTTCTCAATATAATCCCACAGGATAACTGACATGAAGCACTTTATTCAGGTTTGACAGAAAACTCAACATGTATTCTTAGGCTAATGTCATCTCTCTGAATCTAAAAGTGAAACATGTTTCTAAGTTTGCACAAGCTATCAAAGACGGATAAGAGAAGATAAATGTTGTCAGAAAAGCATTCATGTCACAAGTCCAGTAAGATTTTGTTAGGAGTTAGTACCAAAATGAAACAATAATCAAAGGCATTTGACCAAATCACAAAATTGAAACTAGAAGACCAGATTGAACTTATAATGACAAGTTCAGCAATCAATAGCATTATAAAATCCTAATGTTCATTACATTGTCAGTGTACGTGATGTAATTAAGATAATATCATATACCTCCTCATAAATCCTCCGAAGACAGCTGGCACATTCTACTCCCTCTTGAACCCCCCATGGAAAACAACTTGTCCTGACCATGGTGTCATTTTCCGGTGTCTCCAAGCAATTAAGAAGAATACAGGAGGATTCCTGAAGCAGAGGAATGCACTCCTCAGATTCACTGGAATTGCAAAAATAAACACATTAACATAAGCTCATCTTCAGAGAAGATATCAAAGATTAGAAATTGAGGACAGAATTCACATCCTGGCTAAAATTTGGCCTCCAAAGTACATGGTTGAGAATCGACTATTACATAGTCATAGAAGTAATGAATTGACCTGATGCAATTCAAAGGAATGAATGGATAGAGACTATGTATCGTACATTTCATACTTTGGATGGAGACACCCCAAAAATGAAAAAAGAAATAGTACACTGAATTAAAAATAAACAAATATAGATAATATTTTTACTATTGAGTAAACTATTACCAATAAAAGAGGCAAAGGTGGGTAATTAAAGTTTAAGAGAATACAATCTTCTAAACTGTAAAAGAAATAAGAACAAAATGGGGCAGTAAACCTTTTAGATCAATTAGATGCCGAAAAAATGCATTCATTTGCATTCATCAGAAGTAAGAGACATAAGGAAGGAAAACAAAAATTTACAAACTTGATTCCTAAAATTTTTGGCATTCCCTTTAGACCAATACACCACAAAATGGAATGCACTGGACTGTAGCTTTGATTACCAAAAGAATCCAATCCCCAGAAGAAGCCTCAAATTGTATGACCATTTTAAAATTAAAAAAAAAAAATTGAGGCAGAAAAATGAAAATAACTGAAAACTCCAGAACCACCAACTACGACAGTAAGGAATATTCAAATCATTGAGTATAATTCCAATATGTTAACTTAGAATTTGTTATTGAATTCAAGTTTTGGCCTGACAACCAGAGATGTGACTGCAGAAATTGTTCGCATGCCACCTAGGTTCTCTAGGATCTATAAAGAGAGATTACCTTTTGCATTTCTTTAAAGTAGTATATAATAATCGGCAGCAAGCAGCGAATAATTCTATCGAGAATTGACGATCTAAATCTCTTGAACGCTTGCCTGCTACATGGTCACCATCATGTAAAACCAGACCTTTAGAAAGTCTAAGTTGACTGAAATCTTGAAAAAGTGATCCAGGTATCCGCAAAGACTGTGCCACATGCGAAGCATCCTTGAGTTTTCCTTTTCCAGAAACTCTTGTTAAAACCTGAACACACATGAGAATGACGACCCCTGGATCTGGACCCTTACAATTACTACCAGTTGGTAGACCACAGAAAACCAATGGACTTTGCAAGTGAAGAATTATGTTGAACAAAGCAGGAACTAAACTCTTAATGTGCTTTTCTGAAAGTTTGCGACCTGTAAAGCATGTTACAGGTTTAGACCAAACAAAGTTCCTGTTAACTATAGAATATATATGCAGTCAAGACCATTTTGATATATAATTTGGTGAAACCATAACATTAAGATATAGTAATAGTAAAGAAGGTAGCATCCACAGGGCAAAGGTAAACATAGAATTCAACGTAGGATGAATTGAAAAATGAGAATTAGGAAGAAGGTTAAAATGGCACCCATATGGGATAACTGAAAGCAATTATACAGCTAGGCCGCAAGAAATGTACTCCAGTAGATGCACTGGTGCCAACAGTGAGCATACCCAAGCTATAGATGCACGTACAAGGATATCAAGAAAATTCAAAATCAAAAGACTCAATAACCATAAAGTTGCTGTCCAGATTTAATTAGGATTTATCAGGGAACTTTTATAGTACTCCCAGGTGTTTTGGGGCCTTAACTGAAATTGTTTCTTGTTGATTATGTGCAGCCTTAAGCACAAAACTTCAACTTTGCTAGAAAATCTGTTCCTATAGCTTTAGGAGTCACTGGTTCATTGAATTACAAGAAAGGGAACATAAGGTAAGTGTTGAAAACTTAACCTTCCTTCACTTACTTAATATTAAAACAATTATTCCTAAACCGCCTAAAATGAAATGAACAAAAATAAGATGAATGAAGTACAACTTTTAGTCTTTTGATGAATATTTATCCCTCCTTACTCCTGAGTTTGAGGTGTAAAGTTCAGAAGTTTCAGGGTTAAAGAACGGTAACACTCACCAGTACTGACCTTCAACTTAATTTTTTTTGCGTAGAAGGACCATCGTCCTCTGCTTATTCTTCAATCCCAGTCCTACCCTCAATCAAAACATAATGTAAGAGATTGAGGGCTATTTTAAAGTGATATTAAGATAATGTTTAAGATTAGTTTTGTCATAAATGCCAATGTGTGCATTTATTTCACATTCGAGTCACCACAATATTCAGCAGTCTATACTTTAATCCTTGAGTTGTGTGATGCAATTCCAGCACCACATAGTAACATGCTTTGTTATAGCAATGTTTCCAAGATCCTTCGTCCTAGTTCCTTAGTATCAACTTACACAAAAATGCAAAATAAATCAAAGCCCAACTTGTGTAGAACTGCAATTTTCAAATTTTTTATAAGCCATAAGAAACAAAATTGGAACTAGAAGTATTTACAAGAAATTTTACCAGAGAAGTCTAAAACAAATTAATCATTTTTGACCCCAAGTTGTCCGTCAAAATTGACAAAAACAATTCTACCATAGTTTCTTCAATTGAAATAATCGATTTGCATTGGATGTAGTCATAACATGTTAACTGTCAGCTTTGACTGAAACTGATCCTTGTTACAAGACTTTTTATATACCACAAAATGTCATTCAAATGGCATCAGACAATTTACTAGAAGGCATGAAAAAGAGGGGGAATCGTCAGAAAAAAAGACATTAAACATGATTACATGAACACCTTCCCCAGGCCCCAAAAAACAAACTTACGCACAAGTGAGAAAGAAAGAGAGATCTCACATACCTCATATAGTACAAGTGCACGCCAATCAGTAATTAGTGATTCATTTTACAATAGTTGTGGAGAGAAATCCAAAAACAGTCAACTGACTACCTAAAATGTCCATTTTATATCTTGATATGTGCTTTACACACGTGCATTTGTGCAGTTACAACATTGAAACAAGTCCCTCTCCTTTCAGGGTTATATTCTTATATCTCAACAATCAAACTCTCATGCATGCGCATAGCAGGAGCAAATTCATTTTCATACAATATACAGAAATGCAAAAGAAGTTCTGTGATCGACAAACATGAAAAACACATTAATGAATTTACTAGGACTCCTACAGCAATATAAGCAACCTTAGTAATTGGTATAACTTCACATACAATCAGATGATAGTTTAATGCTTTTATATGCACAATGGAATCATTATAGTGATGGATATTCTTGATAGTTGATATGATGCAATAAAGTATTGTGAAAACAAATCATCCTTTGATGTTGTCTGTAAATGGAATACTACCATTTGGTTTTGCATAATTTTTAAACTGCAAGCTCTCTTTGATGGCAGAATCATTTCTAGTGTTCAGCCTCATAATAAATTTGAATGGCAAGTGACATTAACACAAGAAACTCTAAGCATGCCACATGAGAGCACATCAAAAAATTAATGTTACTTAAAAATGACAAGATACAAAAACTTTTGAATGCAGTTTTAAAATTTAGAATACCTTGAGCATATTCCAGAACTAGGTCCAAGCAATCAATGCCAGCTGCAACCGTTGAAGAAACACTTCCACCTTCGGCACTTCCAGTATTTATTTTGTGGAATGTTCTACTGCCTTTATCCACTCCCACTAATTCTTTCTTCACAGCCTCTAACAACATATGGAACTCTGAAGACCTGCTTATTAAAACTTTGAACGACATCCTCAACCTAGATTTGAAGGAATCCAAGAAGACTGACATGCTTGGAAAAGAAATTTCAGATGATCCTTTCTCACTGCAGAGTTTCTTAGTACTTGACTCTGTCTCGTGAGAGGCCAGATTAGCTTCCTTTCCCTGTAAAGTTATACATTTTCCTAATGCTTTTAAATAGAACTCTACCAATGTACTGTACATATTTTCATCCAAGGTATGATTACAAGAGGAAATTAATAATTGTTCCAAATATTGTAGAACACCATCCAAACAAACAAAAGAGAATGGCTGTTGCACCTCTATCGCATCTGCAAACTTGATTAGCAAGGTTTTAGATAATCCAAAACAATTTGTCATCAAGCTAGATGAAGAGTATCTATCATTGCTTTGCAAATTTAGTCTCGAAAGAGCTGAAGAAGCTATCAGTAATTGCCTGATCAAAATTGCAGCTTCAGGATTTTTACCTTTTAGTACGCTTTGAATCAAACAACCATCTAGACAATTGCATGCAATACCAGAAACTGAGCTTGATTCTGCCATTCGTGAACTATTCCTATAAATACTAGCTTTCAAAAAATCATCATCAATGTTTAATGATGTGGAGCAGTCTTCTGCTGCTCTTGATTGCTGATTTTGTAGACCACCTAGGCTGACCTTCGAACAAGACCCCCTATCTGAAAACTGCCCAGGACCTGACAAGCTCCTGCAATCAGACAGTCTTAGAACATTTTGATCATCAAATGAACCTCTAGGCTGACAATGATCCTTGACAAACAACATGTGCAAGATAAAACTAATAAAATCTGCAAACATGTTGATACATAGACCAACTTTGGACTGAGGTTCATAATTCAAACTCAACAATTTCACCTTATCACTATCTGTTGCATTTGGAAGGCTTAAGCCATGTAATAGGCCCCACAAGAATCCACTCATAAAAGAAACTATGGAGGATAATTTATTCAAATTAACAAGATTGACTCCATTTCCCACATTCTTGTTGAGAAGGCTACACTTCAAAGAAGAAAGTAAACCCTGTGTCTTTTCTGCTAAACTTTCAGCCATAAGGAGAAGATTTTTCCAGGCTGTATTATTTCGTAAGGAACAAGAATCAGATTCATTTAAAGGACAAGATTCCTGTCCAAAACTAGAGTTGCATTGTTCCTCATGAGATTCTTTACCAAATGCAGAAGTAAAATGATACTTGCCCAATTTCAGAAACATGAAGGAAGTGTGATCCATAAATGAAAATATCATCTCTTTAATTTCATCATCATGCTCCATTGACTGCGTCTCTTGAAGTCCAATCACCAAGACCACTGATTTGAAAAACCATGACATAGGGAATAAACCCTCACACAGCACTGGAATAACTGGTGATTCAGTAATTCTAGTCTCCTCACAAAATGCCATAAGTAAATATTTCAAGGCCCTCCGGCAGGATACAAGCAACCTTAAGAATTCATATCGCTTATGCGATGAAGATGCAGCTTGACATTCCAATAAGCTGCTAACAACATGCCTGAAATGTGGAGACCTCAAATGAATGGTATAACATAATGATGTATATTTATCAACCGCAAGATTAAAAACATATCAAATCACAAGATTACCTTAATATTTATCTCATGATGCATACTCACTCACTGATTTTAGTCAATAAACTAGAGTATATTACAATTTCCACAGAACTATGTGCAGAAAGCCACATAAACAACAATCATATGCTTGTTTGAAATAAACATTCAAAAAAAAGTACAGTTATAACATAAAGAAAACTTTCCAGAGTCAGATATAAGTTTACCGTTCAAGGTTGAGTAGACAAGTAGCATAAAGTGAGAATGAACTTGAATTAATATATCCTTTTGGCATCCAACAAAAATATCTGAGTAAACTCCAACAATATGTAAATTTAACGCCCATTGATTCTGTGGAAGAATCGGCAAGTGTCTTAAGCGATGGATCAGAGATTGGTCTTACTTCTGAATCAGAAGTAACTGCTTTACTTCCAGGAACAGCCAGTGTTATGCTTCCAACTGCACTAAAAACCTCTTGCCAATCAGGAGATGAATCTAATTCAATTTTCCGAATTGAAAATTCATTGAATAATGGTAGTGCTGATTTCTCCAAAATATCGCAAAAGCTTGATGCCAAATGCCTGCAAACAAACTGGTAAAGAAGCAGCATTAATGCTATGTGCATGAAGAAGAAGAAGTTTGCAGCAGATACAGAAACACTTACTTTGTGTTCATACAGAATGTAATTAGTCAGAAGTTCTGATGAGATCTGATGCATAGTAATTTTAGAGCCAAATTCAGCAACCTTGTTTTCTCCATCTGTGAAGCTTCTTGCAATATAGGGTAGAGAAGTACGAAGGACTTGGGAGAGAAAAATCTTCAACATTTTCTTACTAGCATAAATGGACCAAATATCAATATTTTGACAAACAATCCACCATATAGCAGTAACCAATGAATTCTTGTTCACAGAACAGACACCATAATCCCATTTTTCACATGCATTTACAGCTTGGCCACAAATAGAAAGGCCAGTCTCGTCAGCAGTTGTGCAAACCGGAATTTGATCATTACCCAGTGTTGAAAGGTAACTCATGATAAACTCAACAAGCCCCTGTGCCTCCTTCATCATATTAGACAGGCATCTTTCCCATTTTCTGCTCCTTTTAGTATACTGTGACAAGCTAATCTTAGCAAGCAACTCAACTTTGATTTGCAGTATATACTCTAAAGATTTTATCTGCTTGTTCAGATCTACAAGCCTTTGAAGAGCAATTGCATGCAATACATAAATCAGAGGAGAGCAATCTGCATTGCAGTCCTGAAGACAAATGTCAGAGACAGATTGAATAATGTCACAGAGCAAAGCTGAAGGATGGGCAATCCATGAAAAATAACCCTCACTTTTCCAGTCAGTTCTCTCCAGAGAATCTCTTCCAGAGTTTGCTGTACATGAATCCCGCATTAATTCTGACATCCTTTTTGATGTATTTGGAGGCATGAGGGTGATTGCTTGCCTATATAAGCTTCGGCAGGACATGTATAATTGGAAAAAGAACACAAAGATCCAGTGGGTGGAATCTCCAAAATTCCGCATATTATGTTTGTTGCCACCGGTTCTTTTATCATTAGCACTTCCTGCAACATAAGAAAGGAACTCAAAGGCACTATCTGCCTGTGGTCCAGCAAGAATACTCATGCAGGGACGAGTAACAGTTATCAGATCCTTTATTGATTGTCCAAGGAGGCTACTGTTCCCTGCCGTGACAGTCAATGAATCTATGACTACAGTGTATATTTCTGATAATCCTCGTCCTAAAAGTTCAGCTCGGAGATCAAGACACACCCTCTCACAATTTCCTGCATGTGATACCAGTTCCAATCTGTCAACAGCTGAACAACATTTAATCCATTCTATGGACTCTGACAAGTCTATGCTTAATAGTCTAATACATTCACTTGCCCGTCCTTCTGGTATGGACTTAATACCATTGTGAATGGCTAGTTTAAAATCACGTGCGCCTACCAGCATCCCCACCACTTTTGCAAATGTTTCATGAGGGAAATAGCTGCTGCAGGACCTGAAACAAGCATAATTCTGACTATCTCCACTATTGTTCTCATTTATGATTATAAACCTAATGGCTTTACAGAGCGCAAATATGGAAGTTTCCACCTACAATAATTCAAAAATATGAAAACAGAAATATGAAAATCATCAAACTGAAATACAAGAAATCGAACTAAAAGTTTGGCATAAAAAGTAAAAACAACATATGCAAATGAATATAAACTTAACAGAATTAGCAGAATGTAACTGATAAATGCATGAAAAAAGTATATGAAGATCTACATTCACACCACCATCTTCCAACACAACAATACAGAAGAGAAAAATGACTGCATAATATTATCATACAAAGTTTTCAAGTGTCAAATGCAATCCATTTGACACTAAGTATATGGAGTTATCAGTGGAAGAGGCTCAACTAACCTGACGAAGTTCACTATAAAGCTCAATCAGATGACTTCCAAACCCTAGTATTTCAGCAGTCAATGAACATCGATCTGGAACATCTTTAAAATGATAACTGATTGCTAAGTAAGAAAGCGCCATAAGCCATAAGCTCATCAAATCATTCTCAAAAACTTCATATTCAATATCCAAAAAATGGTGGGCAGAAACAAAGAGCTGTTTGGCTAATAAAATTAATCTCTCTTGACTTTGGTAATCTAAATCACATGTTGAAAAACGAAGTAAATTGGTGGAAAATGAAAAAATAGTATTATAAACCTTCTTCAAGAAATTAAGGAAAGCTCCTCCAGAGAGATTCTCTGTTCGTATGTGCAATTTTTCATGAAAAAGGCTGGCTAGTAAATCATTAATTGATTTTATTGTACAGTGAGCATCCAGCAACAGAGGGCTTACTTCCAGTTTAGTTTCAACATAACCATAAATTTCAAGTAAAAGAGGCTCTGCAATCTGTACAAAAAAATCTAACAGTGATTCTTTTTTTTCCTTGGACAAATTACTAGAGCTGTAACAAATTTCTGGAGGTACACTACTATTATTATGTACCAGTTTAGAACTATGACCAGAAAAAAGCTTTGATCTTTCAGTTTCCAGCTTGGAACCTTCAGAAAACAAAGAACCCACTTTTTTATTTTTCACTCGGTCAACAAACAAATGAAATAGTTCACCTAAGCCATTCAATTCAGAATCCTTCTCTGATGCCATGATCTTTTCCAGCCTATCAAACAAATGCCTATGATAACTTTTGATGATTGTTTTTGCGGGCCTCATTTTTCCAACAATAGATGCAGAATATTTTCCTGCACTGTTTAAGCTCATAAATCCATCAATGTGGATTGAATGGAACAATCCTTGTGATAAAACCTCTTCGACAATGGTCAGCAACTTCTGTGTCCAAACAGCAATGCCTCCATCAAACTGACCATGCAACACAGCTAACAGCTGCAATAGAAACCCAAGAAGTTCACCTACAAAATCATGAAAACCATTTTTCCGAGCTGGGTGGACTTTCAAAAATTTGGCAAATGGCTCGAGCACATAGCAAGAAAACCTGAGTGCAAAAGAACCTGCATTACCACCAACAAGATTTTCACAAAAAATTTTATTGACCAGCTCAAGAACAGCACGAGCAGTAGAAATCCATAAGTCTAAATTTTCATTGGACAAGCCACCATGAGAGGAGAACACCATAGAAACACAATCCAAGACAACACTATACAATTCAAACCCTTCACCAATAAAAACCAAATCTTTAGAAACCGAACAGATTTCTGTAATCGAAGACAGTGCATTTTTTAAAACACAAGAAAAAACTCTTAAAAGATTCCGGGATAAACTCAAAGAAACTTGCAATCTCAAAGATTCTTCCAAACAGTACTTGAAAATCACCCAGCATCTATAATCTAACCATGTCTCAATAACACCAGACCCAAATACAACTTTCTTATCAGCCGCAATCAACAGTGACTGAATCCAGTCGTTTAGGAAGATGACGAGTCGCGACACTTGCACAGTTTCACAATCGTCGTCACATTCTTCTACCCTCGAATTGACATAACTGAAAGCTAACTCAACCTTCCTGTCGAAGTACAAATGGTTTTGTGTATTAGTATAAATATAATCCAGAACAAAATGAATAAATTAATAACGAACGATACTAACTTTGGAAGGTCAATTTCTTTGCTCTGGAGTAACAGAATCAACTCTAGATTTTTCCATGGACGACCTACTTCGGTTACACGATCGAATTCTTTTTCTTTCTCTTTCTCTTTCTCTGCTTCAACATTACGGTGCTTTTTTAAAGGCCCTGATTTAGCGACGGGGCTGTTAAGCTTCCTCTTCTTCTTCCTGTTGCTAGCTGATGGAGTAGCCATGGTTGTTTCCATTGGTTTTCTCGTGTCACTCACAAATTTCATCTGTTCATTATTTCTGCTTCTCAGGAAATTTGCGGGAAGGGTTTTGACCGGCGGTACTAGGGTTTTAGATTCCTACGAAACGGCCCCGAAACATGCGTTTTGCTCTCTGTTGTTTGGAGATTATCTGAAGGATTGAGATTTGAGAGGGCAAGTAAAATTCCTTAAAAAATAATAATAAAGGTAAGGTAAAATTTTCTAAAAAAATAATAACAAAGGTAAGGTAATGTATTATTGATGGTTGTTTGGGAAGGCTATTAATTTTTTAAAAAATAAAAAAAAAATTTAGAGAAATAGTACAAATTTTATAGTAAAATTAAGAGATTAGCACATATTTTTTAAAATTAAAAAAATAACATATTTTTTATAAAAAATTCAAAACTGCCCCCAGTATATATACAAGTACATATAGAATATATATACTCGGGGTATATATACAAGTATATATAGACTATATATATTCGAAGTGTATATAGACTATATATACTCGGGTATATACTCAAATATGTATTATAATTTGTAAAATCCATTGCCATTATTTATGAAGTATATATAATAGTATATATGGTTTCATATATACTGGGTAATATGTTATTTATTCATATATACTGTCATATATACCAACAAATGAAGAGTATATATAGATCATATATACTGTTACAAAAACTATGAATGAATAATGTATGCCAATTTGTAAAGATCATATGCTATGATTTGTGTGGAGTATATATAATAGTATATATGATTCATATATACGATTAAGTGTTATTTTTGTGGTATATATATCAGTATATATAGTCTATATATACTGTCATATATACCAACAAATAGAATTTTGCAACAGATTTTGATTGCAAGTAGTTTTGAATCATTACTTAGAACAACAATGCAAAAATCAACAACATCAGGTCATATGCTATGTTTTACCTGGAGTATATATGATAGTATATATGATTCATATATACTAGGTTATGTGTTATTTTTGTGGTATATATATCAGTATATATAGTCTATATATACTGTCATATATACCGACAAACAGAATTTTGCAACAGATTTTTATAACAAGCAGTTTTGAATCATTACTTAGAACAGCAACGCAAAAACCAACAACATCATTTACAAGTCATTAACGACAACAATAAAAAAGACGAAATTATCCTTACAGAAACAAGCAATTAACCCTAAAATCAAATTCACACAAAAATTTCAATTCTAGTTTCTCTTAATTTCAAATCAATTTCAAATCAATTTCCTACAGAAAATAGAAAAGAAGAATAGGAAAAATCCAAAATCCTAGAATTTTAAATCTTCTATTATGAAATTTGATTCCGAAGAATAAAAAATAGTGTATTTTGTTTGTAATCTCTTTTTAAAATATATATATATATATATATATATATATATATATATATATATATATATATATATTTTATATTAAAACTTTCAAAGGCTAAGTCACTATATAGCAGATTTTGAATATTTGTTGAGAGTAAATACATATTTTTTTTAAAATTAATTAAATAGTAAGTCTTTTTCTTTAAACTCAAAAATATCACTCCCCTTATTAAAATACTTAATTTTTAATTATAAATAAATAAATATTAATTAATATATTCATAAAAATTAAAACTGAGGATATGTGACGAAGTACCCACTGGATACACACTTCCACAACAACCGCCTCATCCATCAAAACTGTCCGACCGTCGATTTAAGGGTATCGGACGAAAGCTTTCACATCGGCCAATTGTCTAGTGTCCTTAGATTTTCTATCAAAACATAGAAACCCGACAAAAAAAGGAAAAAAAGGAGATCGTAGCTCTAAATCGCCGCCACCAAAGAAACGAAATCAGTTTAATGTTCATTGATTTTAATGGTGATTTAGATGAATTTTGATTGATTTTCATAAAAAAAAAAAATCATGTTACCGACGTGATACCAGCCGAATTTCAGCAAGCAATTCTTGAATCACGAACTATGCAATTTTGCTGTGGCGGCGGTGTGTTAAACACGAGTGACATGAAAGAAGAAAAGAATGAGATAATATGCAAAATTATATTTCAGGTCCTTTTATGGATTAAAATGTAAAAAGTTTATTTAGGTGTTTAAATATAAAAATAAAACATAAGGGTAGGTAAAATTATTACAAAAAATAAATTTACATACTGATAGTATATAAAAATCTTTACATATTAATTGTTATATAAAAGAAATATGGGTAAAAAAATAATTGCAACAAAAAATCAATTTACATACTAATGGTATGTAAAAATTTATTTACATATTAATCGATATGTAGAATAATCTAAAGGATATAAGAGTAATTGTCACAAAAAATTAATTTACGTTACATACTAATTGGTATGTAAAAAATCAGAGATATAAAATAAATCGTCTCAAATAATTAATTTGCATACTATTGATATGTAAAATCAATTTACATATTGATTGGTATGTAAAAATAATCTAGGAGTATAAG
Source organism: Croton setiger (assembly GCA_948099555.1). Taxonomy (NCBI): domain Eukaryota; kingdom Viridiplantae; phylum Streptophyta; class Magnoliopsida; order Malpighiales; family Euphorbiaceae; genus Croton; species Croton setiger. The sequence continues at coordinate 21,927 of CANUEY010040796.1, forward strand.
AGTAATTGTCATAAAAAATTAATTTACATACTAACCAGTATGTAAAAAATAAGGGTATTAAATTAATTATCACAAAAAAATTTACATGTTGATGATATGTAAAAATTAATTTACATACTAATCGGTATATAAAAATTAATTTATACACTAATTAATATATAAAAATATCCTAGACTAAAGGGTATAAGAGTCAATGTCAAAAATAATTGTTATTTACTTAATTTTTTAAAATATTACGACATTTACTTAACTATAAAATCTAAAAATTGTTATTTATTTAATTTTTCTCTAACTTTCAAATATTTACAAAGCCATTACGCGGGGAAATGCAACTCCACTTATGTTATTCAATAAAATTAAAAAGAGATTAGAAAGAGACCTATCTATGAGATAAGTCCCCTTATCCAAGGTAGAAGCTAAATTAGCTAACCAATCTGCCGCTGAATTAGATTCTCTAAACACAACCTACTGAGAAGAAGCCACTTGACAACCTGTTGATTATCCTCATTCACAATCAGTATTTGAATCCCATGTTTATTGCAAACCACACACAACCCTAAAGCTCAGCATGTATGGCTGAACAAATGCCATGTTCTTCGCAGTAGCCATGCTTGTTGCAATCTCAATAATTTCCTTAAACATTGTTTTTCTTTTTTTTTTATTAATGACGTTTAATATTATATTTTATTGAACAAAAATGGTATTTTTAAATTACATTATCTTCCTTCCAAATATCAAAATTATCTTTACATTACTCTATCATGCACTTAAAGGGACATTATAGTAAATACCAACTTTTAAAACTTATTTTTAACAAATGTCATATATTGTGAAATAATAAGTAAATATAATATTTTTTTTAAATATTAAGTAAATGTCACTTTTTAATTATTTACTATCATAATCCGAGATCAATAACGGTTTCAACCAAACCGAAGTACAGCTACACAAATTTTAAAATAAATAACTAGAAAGCAAAATAATAAAAAAATCACTATATGAATTTCTTTTTATTATAATTGATAATTAAGAACAATATTTATTTACAACACAAAAATCAATCTAGAACGTAAATGTCTAAACAAACTAAATAAAATATACTAAATAATATGACTCAATGCTCAGCTCTAAAAAAAATGCTTGGCTCTAAAAAAAAGAAAGGTATCGAGCTTCACATTAGTAGAATATCAAAAACCTATAGAACTGACTATATAGATGTGAGCGTTATATAGACTCCTCATAAGTCCATAATGGAAAACAATACTATAAACATTAATATCAAAATCAAATAATTGAATCACATAGACAATTTCAAGTATGAGGAATCTCCAATTTTTTGAATACTCTTCCTCTCTTATCTTAAATCACATAAATCAAATATAATAAGTTTTAGATCTCCTTATCTCAGATCACATATTCAAATATATTCAGATTCAGATATAAATTCAAATAGATAATAGATTAAATCATACAAAAGTCATCAATAATATTAAATTCAGATGATCAATAAGTATAAAACACATAAAATAAGTTAAGAAATGATTTATTTATTATTACTATATTATAATATAAATTTTAGAAAAAGAAAACAATTAATTAATTATATTGAAAATTGAAATAGTATTCATGTCATCTGAATTTAATTAATTAATAATCAAAATATTATTTTCATTAGAATATAATTTGAATTTAACTAGTATTACATTTATATAACAAACGTCATATAAGACAGTAGCAAATATATGATAAAAAAAATACTCAAACAACAAAAACTAACATACTCTTAAACTAATATGTGATTTATGATTACTATTCTAACAAAATTAAACAGTAAAGAGAATAAACGAAATAAATTTTCCACATTATATTTGGTTTTAAATCTTGCAACTCATTCTCAATATTCAATCATTTCTAAAGTAATTGGTTAAAAGAAAATAATTTAGAAAAGAAAATTTGATCCTAACAGAAAAAATGAAAAAAATATATATTATATTACCTTTCTCAAATTTGTAAGTTCTTGGACGGGGATGACGGTGGGGCAGTTTTTCGGAAGGTACTTGTCCAACCAAATACACTAAAAATCTATTAAGATAATATATAAATGGATTGAAATTGATTTGGTATGTAATTTATTATCCGTCACGAATTTGATTTTTTAATCATAGGTATCCGCTCAACCAAATCTGTTTAACTTTTGCGGGACGTGTACTCATATGCACTCCATGACATTTCTTTAAAAATATTATATTGCCTCAATTGGAGGAGTGAAATCCTATTGCCTTTATTGAATTTCTATACTTTCCATAATTTACCAACGTTTGACAAAATTAATTGGTCACTCTTATTAAAACACTGAAAATTGGATTAATAAATTTGAAGATGGGATTAATAAATTTGAATTGTGCCAAAATTATAAATGATTTGAGTTTACAGTTATAATTAATTAGTCTTCCAATCGTCTTAAATATATTTAAAATATGTAAAAATAAAAAAACAAATTATATATATATATATATATAAATTTAATATTTGTCAAATTAATGATATTTGTAAAAATGGAAAATTTTATATTTTTAATCAATTAAATTAATTATACATCATTAATTAACAAATATTGTAACTTAAAGTAAACAATTAATTTATGTTTAAATTTTGTTAATACCTAATAATTCAAAACCTAATTATTATATATATATACTAGAATTTAATCCGCACGATGTGCGGTTAGACTGAACTAAAATAAAATTTGAATTGTTTAATCTATTAAACCGTAACTGTAATCTTAGATGATAGTTCGATTTTATTTTGATCAAATTAAATGCAATCGCTTATTATTCAATTTATACATTGTTACTCTAATATGCTAAGAATAATTTCTTTTAAACAATCATAATTCATGACTTTATTAAATTTTTATTTAAATCAAGCTTCTAATATAAGTGATATTTAAATAAAATTTGTGCTACTAAAAAATTAAACTCATAATTTTTTAGAAAGTCGTTATAAATCACTCGAGTTATAGGTTAAAAATAATTTTATTAGTATACTATATTGTCAATAAAAGTAAAACATTATAACCTTTCAAAAAAAAATTGAAATATAATTTTATAATGTCTACAATAAAAAAATAGGAAATCAGCTTAAATTTATAAATAAATACATAATTTTTTTAAAAATATCAATTTAAATAGTTTTTATTTTTAGAACAAAACTTTATTATTATATATTATATAGATAATTGTAAAATAATAATTAAAACATATATTAATATCAATATAGACTTAAAATATGTGTTGGTAATGTCTTATCATTGTAAATAATGTGACTTGCAATAATAAATTTAATCAGGTTAGAAATCTTTTAAAAAATTAAGATATTTAGATTTTCATTCATCTAATTGATAATAATGCGAAAAATTCCAATCAAAATAGCAATGATGGCAACATTATAAATAATTAATTTTCTGTGCAATGTAACTCTATTTTATTTTTTTATATTCACACATGCATACAACTCACACACCCAAATAATTTTTGGAGATAATTTGTTGGATGAGACTTTCAACTTAATTTTTTTTACCTTCACACCTTAATATTTTCCACTGCACCAAGAGAGTCCTATAACACTTATTTTATCATGTGGTTTCCATAATTTAAATTTGATATGAAATTCAAATTTATCTATAATTATATTGTCAAGAAAAAAAAATTTTGTAACTTATCTATGCTTGAAAATTGTTCATATTTAATATTAAGACTCATTATTATTATGACAATTTTTTTAGGAGATTATTACCATAATTATTATTTTTAGCTAGAATTTTAAAAAATAAAATTTTTATTATTTAAAAATGCTTTGATAAAGTCCATAATAATGAGAAAATTAACTACAAATCTTCAATTGTAAATTACATAATAATTAAAAAAAATTACATAAAATAAACACTATTTTTTATTTTAAATTACATTTTAAACATATGCTAAATACTATATTATCAATACATTCTTTATAAGTTATAGATATTTATGCTCTTACTAATACTTAGGTTAGATCATCTTTTCTAATATCAAATTATACTTATTTGCTTAAAAACATGAATCTAAAATAATTTCTATCTTTAAGATAAAACTTTGTTATTATATATTATATAGATATAGATGGATATATAGATTTTTATTTTTTGATATTTTTGCCCATAAATTTTTGTTATATGTTTGTTATTATTATTAAGTTTAAGTGTATTTTGAATTTTAAATAAAAAATTTGTATCATATTTTTGTCAAAATAAATGATTAAATCAATATTATAATTAGAATATTAAACTATTAACCCGATCCGATAAAATATAATTATATTTTATTAATTTCTA
>CANUEY010040816.1:0-13495 GCA_948099555.1 Croton setiger
CGGTTAAAGTAAACCTTTTTTTTTCAAAATGACAAATCTACCCTTCAAACTATTTGAATCGAACCATGATTTATTTGAATCGAACCATTCTAATTATTAAATCAAACCTGTGGGGCCCACTTACTATAAATATGAAAAAATGACAACATTGAGGCTCGAACCAAGGTTGCATACATGTTAACCAACTGTACCAAACACTTTTATTGTATTAGTGTGATGTGATAAAATTTTATTGTGTAAAGCACAACCATTCACCTTTTATGACTATAACAATTATCTATTCTTTCAATTAAGATTTTATTAAATAATTACATATTTATTTTTTTATCATCCTAGACAAATCTGAAGGTTAGAATAAAAGTTTAACTTTTGGAAATTGTATCATCGGGTCCCTAATGTTTGGAATAATAGACTCTCAGGCCTTTCCGTCCAAAAACGGCGTTAATCAACGGAAAAAGTCAACGATTTTTTTCTTCAATAAATATTTTATTTCCTTAAATTAGAAATATGAGTTTTCTAATATTTGTTAATTTCTCCAAATAAACACTCAATTTTCTGTAAACTCTTTTTAAATTTTCCGAAAAAATTAAACTTTTTCTTCTAACCTTCAGACTTGTCTAGGATGATAAAAGAATAAATATGTAATTATTTAATAAAATCTTAATTGAAAGAATAGATAATTGCTATAGTCATAAAAGGTGAATGGTTGTGCTTTACACAATAAAATTTTATCACATCACACTAACACAATAAAAGTGTTTGGTGCAGTTGGTTAACATGCATGCAACCTTGTTGAGTGTTGCTAGTTCGAGCCTTAAATAAATCATGGTTCGATTCAAATAGTCTGAAGGGTAGATTTGTCATTTTGAAAAAAAAAACGTTTACTTTAATCGTTGACTAACGGTCAAAGGACCTCAGAGTACAATTTCCAAAAGTTAGGGACTATTTGATACAATTTTAGAAATAGAGGGACCGAGTCTATTAGGCCAAACCTCAGGACCCAATAGTAATTACCCTTTTTTTTATTCCAAACATAAACTAGTAATTTATAATATTTATTTATCGTTATTATTAATTCTTAGACCTTGCAAATATTCAGTTTATTTGGAGTAAAAAAAAATTAAAATACATTATATTAAATTTTTAATAATAAAATATTTGACCATATGAATTTTATATTTTTATCATTTAATAAATAGTATATTTATCCACACCGAAATTTCTAATTTTGCTCCTATAAGTGAACACTAGATTTATCAAATATATTAATAATAACAATATATTTTGTCAAATTCAAAACAATATTCTCCATCTATAATTTTAGTTGAGAAAATATTTGCCTGCCCTTCCTCATCAAAATTTATGGCTCCGTCATTATGCTTATTTAAACAAATTATAAGCAAAAGATAAATAGTGTACATGATCTATTTGTATATATTTTTAGAAAATCCCTAAGTGATTAGATCCATCTTCTGCAAGAATGGACCGGAGTGGAGGCCAAAACTTTGAGTTTCAGAGTTTCAAAATTTATATGCATTGGCTTGTTTGGTGGAGTGAAGTTTAGGGACCACACCCTTATCCACTAAATCACACATGAATCTTAGAACATGACGTGGCGTTATCCATCTACTGTAACAACATCTTCCCATATGAAGATTGCAAGCTCCGCCTTTCAATTTTTCTTTTCCTTTGAAATATAAATCTGTAAGATTGATCTTACACCCGTAACAATTAACAGTGATCAAGCATGGCAACTTCAGGAATTGTTCAGACTTGTTTTTTGGCTAAAAATATTGAGAAGAGCAGTTTAGGAGGAAGAAAAGTGCAAGAGGTGTCAATGTCATGGATGCAGAAGAAGAAGAATAAATCAAAGAGTGTAGTTGCAGCTTTTGGGGATGTATCAGCTGATGGCACTACGTATCTATTTATCGGCGCAGCTACTGTGGCTCTGCTCGGAACCGCCTTCCCCGTCTTTTTCTCTCGCAAGGATATGTAATCATCATATAAACCTCTCTCTGATCTAGACCTCTCTCTCTCTCTCTCTCTCTCTCTCTCTTTTTTGTTTGTAATAATTGGTCTGAAATTATTGATGTTGAATTGTTTGTTTGTTGATTGGTAATGGTAGGTGTCCTGAATGCGAAGGAGCAGGTTTTATCAGGAAATCAGGTGCTGCCTTGAGGGCTAATGCTGCTCGCAAAGATCAAGCTCAGATTGTATGTCCTCGTTGTAATGGTCTAGGCAAGCTTAATCAAATTGACAAATAACTTGTATTTCTCTGCTTTCTTTTGTTTCTTCCCTCCAATTATTCTGTATACCATTAATTAAACTCATAATTAATCAACTATTTGAATTTTATTATCCATTTCTTTAAATTTATAATATGATTTTTTTTAATTTTTGGAGTGCCAAAAATTGGATCGTTAATTTTCTTATAATTCTAATAATTTTTGGATACGGATAAAATAAAAGAGATTGTTGTGTTTGAATAAAAAGAGACCATGCAATTTTGCTGTAAATAGTAAGGTCCTGATTCAAAATTATCGCCAATCGCTCTGCCAGATTTGAGTCTCACTCCACATCACGCCTCCTCTATCGCTATACTGTCTGTCTCCGCCTGGAATCGATTATTGTCTTTCTAAGGATTTTCAGATTATGATTTTTCTGGTTTAATTTTTTTTTTAAAATAAATCTCTCGATAAAAATAAATAAAATGAAGCGAGATGAGGATATGGTTCCTCACCATCGCGGAGATGAATTCCACACTGACGATGAAGAAAATCAAGCAGAAAGGAATTGCGAATGCGAAGACGAAGACGATTCAGAATCTGATAACTCTTCTCCTTCGCCTAATTTTTCAATTCATAGTTTTGAGAATGCTACTCGTACTTGGCCTCAAACCTATAGGTACCATTTGATTACATCTTAGACATCAATTATTCAATTCAATTATATTTATATTTGAATGGAATGGACCTGAATTAAAATTTATTAGGGTTTTGATAAATCATTAGACGCATAATGTGGTTCAATTGTATATTGACGAACCGTGAATGATATTGAAATTCTTTATCTATTTTCTGATTTTGATTAAAATGTTCCAGGAAGTCTATGGGTATGCTAAGTAGCACCACTCCTCCTTCAGTTTGGTTTTTGAAAGGAACTACTGTGGCGGGCTTAACCAGTACTTTAACTTCAGTTTGCAGGAGACGTCAAAATTCTGAATTTTCTTCTTTCCTAAGTAAACCTTTTCTATCACACCAAAGTTTAGATAGAGAAGAAGTTCCTACTTCTACATTGCCAGTCAAGTTTTCTGGGTCTTCTCGGTCTAGATTTTCCATTATTGATGATTCGCCGCAACCAGAAAAGGACAGTTCATTTGCTCAAGCTGTCCTAAATGGTAAAAATTCTGTACTTTTGCAATCTTTGTTGTACTTTTTTGCAATTCACCAGCTATTTTGAAGACATGGGAGTGGGTGGTCAAGTAAAATCGTGATTGAAAAGAACCATCATACCACCTCCTGATGTCTTAGTTATTCTAAATTACATTATCAGCATGAACTACACACCCACTACATGATTCCAGGAAGTTTAGTATAAAAAAAGATGATTACTTCTTTTTTTTTTTTTCTTTTTTCCCTTTATTTCCTTTAAGCTGATATCTCTCTGTTTCTTCTATGTAGGAATAAATGTTTTGTGTGGTATTGGACTCCTAACAACTCCATATGCAGTAAAAGAAGGAGGATGGTTGAGTCTTTTAATCCTCTTTCTTTTTGGCATACTCTGTTGCTATACTGGGACGTTGTTGAAGAAATGTTTGGAAAGCTCACCTGGATTACACACTTATCCTGATATCGGACAGGCTGCTTTTGGAATGTCTGGCCGACTAGCAATATCTGTAAGTTAAATTAAATTGCCTGTGGAAAGTTCCTAATTGTAATAACTTTTTACTCCATAGGCTTATGTAAAATTTTAATGCACATTGTTGTTTCTTTAAAGAATTGACAGTTTGATTTTTGTCAAATGCAGATTCTGTTGTATGTTGAATTATATGTAAGTGCCACATGTTCACCTTGTATGCTCTATTGTTATTCTCCATGCGTATTTGGGATCTTGGTTTTGCAATGCACTGAAAGGTGAATAATTTTGGCATGCAGGCAGCTTGTGTTGAGTATGTTATCATGATGAGTGATAATTTGTCTAGATTGTTTCCAAACACATTCATAAGTTTTGCTGGAATAGATCTTGCTTCTCGTCAAGTCTTTGCTGTTACCGCAACTGTTATAGTTCTTCCAACTGTCTGGCTACGGGACCTTAGCTTGCTTTCTTACCTTTCAGGTTCTATGATAATATATTATGCATCATTTCTCTTCCTTGTTTTATTTTGTTTTAAAAAAGTAAAAAAGAAAAATGCAAATATGCAACGCTGACTTTTGAAGCTGTCTTGTCTTCAGTTGGAGGAGTAGGTGCATCAATTTTGGTGGCTTTTTGCTTGTTATGGGTTGGCACAGTAGACAAAGTCGGATTTCATCACCATGGAACAGCTCTAAACCTTGCAAAACTACCTTTTGCAGTCGGAATATATGGCTATGGTTTCTCTGGCCACGCTGTTTTTCCAAATATCTATGCCTCCATGAAAGAGCCATCGAGCTTTACTTCAGTTCTAATTGTCAGGTGAAAAAGAACATTTCTTCTCATTGAATAAGAAGCTGTTCACTCTTTATGCTGCCTCGCTAATATATTTACAATTGATGCAGCTTCATATTTTGTTGGTTTATGTACACCACAGTAGCGATATGTGGCTTTCTGATGTTCGGTGATTCCAGCAAATCTCAGTATACATTAAACATGCCTTTGGAACTTGTGGCTTCTAAGATTGCAGTCTGGACAGCGGTATGATGAGATGCACATTTTTCTTTGAAGTACAACATTATGAATTAAATTCAACCAAAAGCTAGAACATCATTAGGATTTAGTAACCATTGTCGGAAGCCAGCGATGAACGGGATTAAGTGAACAATTATTTTTTGTTCAAAATAAGAATCCATAATATTTTAATTGATATGCCAAACCATCTTCATCATTTGTTCCCTTGTTCATGTGCAGGTTGTGAACCCAATGACAAAGTACGCCTTGACAATAACACCTGTGGCACTGAGCTTAGAGGAACTGATGCCTCCTGGTCTCCTTACATCTTATAGCATATCATTAGTCATCAGAACAGTTTTAGTATTTTCAACTTTAGTTGTAGCTCTGACATTTCCTTTCTTTGGTAAGAACTTCCCACACTTAAAAAAACTGGTTTCTTTTTTTGATAGCAATTTCATATTATACTAAAGTCACGGACTCAGAATTCTGCTTGATCACAATAATATTAGAGAACTGCCTTACCACTTTTATGAATCCACTGCAGGTTTTGTGATGGCCTTTATTGGATCTTCACTTGCAATGACAGTTGTAAGCACTCTGCTCATCACCATTCCTTATATATTCTGTGCTATAAACGAACATGGATTCAAACATAGTAGTGTTGATTTGCTAACCAATTCCTTAAAATTTTATGGAATTTGCTGGTTTCAAACAAGATCTTAATTTTACTCAAAAGCTAAAAACACAAATGAATTCATCTCTTGGCGCAGGCTGTTATTTTCCCTTGTATATGTTATCTCCGAATACTCCATGAAAGATTAACCAAGTTAGAGGTGAAATCCTTTTACCGTTACTCGAATCTGATTAATAATCTGTACATCCAAGTTGTTGGATACTTAATATACTCTTGAATCAGATTGCAGTATGCGCCTTCACCATCACTGTGGGAGTGGTTACTGCCTGCGTAGGAACATATTCATCGATTGCAAGAATAGCTAACAATGTGATGGAAGGAACATGAAATTCTTATCCACTCATGATAGAAGCTCCCATATTCATGCCATTGCATCTCATTCTTTCCACAGGTTATTGCAATACAACATTTTTTTTTTTTATGATTTTCTTTCAAATCGACCCTTCAGGAAAAATAGGATAATAGGGTCAATTTTGTATTTTGATTTTTTTTTTTAAAGAAACAGTACATACAGATTTATATAATTGGAGGGAAATTCTTTTCTTTACACTAAAATTTAAATTTCTATGTATGAAGTGGAGTCGGTTGAAGTTAGGATATGACATAATTACAAATTAAAATTTAAATAACACAACATAACGTTTACTTGAGGCTGGATGGGTTTTGGTGAGTATTTATTGCAAACATTCTTGGGTCTTGGTCTTTATGCTCTGCTATTTTACTCTCTGTTGCAATATTTATTCCCACATTGGTCTGCTCTCCCTATTAAAAAAAATGCTCATTAATTGATGAAAGAATATCATTATTCTTGGTTTAAAAAGAAATATCATGACGTTAGTGACATTGAGAGAAGAGAATGAGAAATAGTTGACATTAAGTGAATTAAATTAGTAACAGATTTTAAAAATATAGACATATGCTCATTATGAAGGGTAGCACGAGGTAAAGGACATAATTGGATTTTTTCAATTTTTAGTATTAAAAATCTACTATTTACTAAATTATTGAAAAAAAATTATCTACTTTTTTCTATGGCTATTTTTTAAAATTTAGAATTGAAATATTTATTTTGGGATAAAAATAAATATAAGTAGAAATTGTAATATTTATTCAGGGACATTTAAAAGTTGAGATTCCTGTCAAAGATATGATTAGCGTTACAAAATTAAAATTAAGGCACTACAATATGACAAATTAGAATTTGGATTGCTTATGTTACAGCAATTTAAGTTGGGAAGGACCAATAAAAATTAGCCGATAAAACAAATTACTTTATTAATTAAATTATAAATTTTAATAACACTTTCATCCATTTTTCGAATTTTTTATGAGATTTTGTAATTGTTTAACTTCGGACATGGGTAGAATTTGACTACTAGCAGTTATTAAACGTGAGTATTAATTAATTAATACATTTATTGATTAGTTAATAAATATGTTTTTAATGTAATAGTGGATAAATTGACCTAATTCCATGAAGACACTGCTAAGGTATTTGAGCTCTAGAATATTGAGAATTACTGCTTTTGACTAGTGGTGGGTTACTGTGTTGACTAGTGGACAATTACTTTCAAGATAATCAGGCAGAAGTGGTCAGTTACTCCAAAAATGCTTCTGCTTGTGGTGATTAGTTATCTTCAGAGACAACCACTTCTACATATTATTGTGATAATAATGATCAATTAACTACTTTTGAGAGTGATGAATAATTACCTTAAACCTAAGCTATAAATAGAAGATCAGAATGCATACTAAGTCCTCTAACTGATTAGTTACAGCACAATACTTATTTTATAATTTCAATACTATATGACAACATTTTCAATATCATTTCATTTACATACAACAATTTCAATACATGAATTTTACCTTTTCAGCACATTAATTTTTCTAACACTTTGAAAAATCTACTTTCTCTGTTATTTAATTTCAAGTCAATTGCATTTTAAACACTTTTATCTTTAAACAAATTAACCCTTCCAACACTTTTACTTTTACACATTTTTATTTTCCTTTAACATTAAGTGACTCTTATTTTCAATTTATCCCTTTCATTTTCCTTTCAAACCTTTATTTTCACAACTCATAATCATCAAGTAGAATTTGATTAAGTGTTGTAACTAATTTCCGCAACATTTTGATTAAAAACTCAGTTTCTGAATATTTAGTGTACTCAATATGTGACATGCTCAATTATATTTCTTAAACTATTAGCTAGTCCAAGATTATAACCCTCCTTTTTCCGGTTGGGAAAAAAAGCAGCTAGCTATAACATTTGTTAAATTGAGTGAGTCCCCGGTCGCAAGAACCATCTTGCTCATGGACCCAACCACGATTCAATGTTCTTGACCGATAAAGCAAAGCATGTGCAGCCACCGTACTCTATTGGGACATTAGCCTTTGCACCCTTCACCTCATTGGTTTACTGATTTAATACATAATCATGTGAGTTGTCTTGTTATTTTTAATATATATTCCTTTCTTTTTCTTTTATTGATTGCTTTGCATGTTGAATGCTGCCATAGCCCCAAAAGGTATTTCTGTTTTAATGGCATTTAAAAAGAATCTTGATTCGAAACTGTGAGATCCAACGTGTTGTGTTTAGTTGACATTTTAATTTCGTAAATCTAATTGTAAGTTCCTGCATTTTAAATTTTGAGTAATTTCATTAAAAAAATAAATTCAAGTAATATAATATGCGAGTGTGGCAATATGTTTTAGTAGTATGTGCTTTTTTTACCCTCTATTTATTAGTTGTAGAGACAAATTTATATATTTATGTACTTATTTTTTGCTGAAAATGAATTGGAATTTCTTGCAGTGAAAAATTATATTTTGATCATAACTAAAAATAGAAGATGAGGTAAATTTTTGTTTGATCCTCATAATTTAAAGATAATATTTTTTAAGACCAAAACATTTGAGAGTATAATACACTCCCTTTTAGGAAATTAACAGAAATGAACTGTATCGAACAGACAGGGTCGGTGGGTTCATTTTAGAAAGATTCGATAAATAAGTAGAAATTTCATTACAATAGCATATAACGGCACCGTTTTAATCTTCTTCTCTACACGATCTGTAGATCTGGCGCACACAAAAATCATATACCGAGTACGACAAACAGAGTCACAGAAGCTTCTTAAGGCAGACTTGTAAGTTACAGATTCCATGTTATGTCTCTATAACTCACAACACCATAATAAATTCATACAAATCTTTCATTTCAAATTCACCAAATTCCACTATATTTTATTTCTGTTACTATGATTACTACAACACACTATTCAATCACAAGCCCATTTCTAAAACCTCTTATTTTCACTCTTTTATGCATTTTTTTCATTGATTCAGCACTCTCTCACACTCCTAATCCGCCAGAAATGCTCATTCTGCCACTAAACACCCAAGAAATTCCATCTGGATCCTTCCCTAGATCTCCAAGTAAGCTTCCTTTCCACCATAATGTGAGCCTCACCGTTTCTCTCACAGTCGGAACGCCGCCGCAGAATGTTACTATGGTTATTGACACTGGCAGCGAACTTAGCTGGCTTCATTGCAACAAAACGGCAAACTATCCAACTTCTTTTGACCCGACCCGATCCGCTTCTTATAACCCTATTCCTTGTTCTTCGCCGACCTGCACTAACCAGACCCGGGACTTCACTGTGCCGGTTTCTTGCGACGCCAAGAATCTCTGTCACGCTATTCTTTCTTACGCTGATGCTTCTTCTTCTGAAGGAAATCTAGCGTCTGATACTTTCCATATGGGAAGTTCTAATAATTCGGGTATGGTTTTCGGGTGCATGGATTCAGTTTTCAGTTCAAATTCTGATGCAGACTCAAAAAATACCGGGTTGATGGGTATGAACCGTGGGTCACTCTCTTTTGTTTCACAAATGGGTTTTCCGAAATTTTCTTACTGTATTTCCGGATCCGATTTCTCGGGTTTATTACTTCTGGGTGAAACAAATTTTACGTGGACTTTGCCACTAAATTACACTCCATTAATTCAAATCTCAACCCCATTGCCTTACTTTGATCGGGTCGCCTACACAGTTCACCTTGAAGGGATTAAAGTGTCCGGTAAGTTACTTCCGATACCCAAATCGGTTTTCGAACCGGATCATACAGGGGCAGGTCAAACCATGGTTGACTCAGGCACTCAGTTCACTTTCTTACTCGGGCCGGCTTACACAGCTTTAAGAACCGAGTTCTTGAACCAAACAACGGGGATCTTGACAGTTTTGGAGGATCGGGATTTTGTATTTCAAGGAGCCATGGATCTTTGCTACCGGGTACCAATAAACCAACGGGTATTGCCGAAGCTACCAAGTGTGAGCCTAGTGTTTGAGGGAGCTGAAATGATTGTATCGGGTGAACGGGTTTTGTATCGGGTCCCGAATGAAATAAGAGGAAATGATTCAGTGCATTGCTTCTCATTTGGGAACTCTGACTTGTTAGGTGTGGAAGCTTACGTGATTGGTCATCATCATCAACAGAACGTGTGGATGGAATTTGATCTTGAAAGATCAAGAATCGGATTGGCCCAAGTACGGTGTGATTTGGCTGGTAAGAGATTTGGTGTGGACCCTGCAAGTTCATACATTTAAAATTAGGTTCGATTATTTTTGTATTTAAGTTAACACGTGCGATTATTGTATTAAATTATGATAATCTAGTTTAAGGGGTATGGTAATTAGCGTGGTCCTAAAAGTTGGTGCCATTGGTTGGTTCATTTGGTGGTCCCGGCGGCTGGTAAATGATACGTATCATCATCATGGAAGTAGGGATGGCATGGCAATAATAGATTGAAATTAGTTATATAGGAGATGATTTTTCCTTCAACTTGTATATTGTTTTCCTTGTTAGATATTACTCTCCTTCTCCCTCCCCTTCATGTTTGTTGCCATTCCATTTATTTCTTTTTCGTAACAACTACTACTTGTAGTATATCTTTAAGAACGGAAGTCCAAATCTCGAGTTTAGTTTCAATTTAGAGCAAACCTGCGAACTGAAAATTTTGAAATTGAGCTGAACCGAAATTATAGTCATGATAGATCAACTTTTAACCGTGTATAACTCAAATTCATCGACAAAAAAACCACAATTCACAATAACATCCGATTAAGTTAATACATTCAATAAAATTATCTTAGTACATTCATTTAACAAAATCAAATCCAAAATGAAATCTTTAAAAAAAAAACTTAAAGTAAAATATCAATTGACTAACAAATCAGAACAACCATTAATTAGGATAAATATATGCACAAAACCATTTGAAAAATGAAAAAAGAAAAAGAAAATAGATAATAAATAGTAGAAGAGAATTTAGTTCAAACTCTAACTTGATATGCAGAAATTAAGACTTGCGGCAACAAAAGGAACTAGGCGTAGGACACGTAATGGTGAGACAAACAACAAAGATAAATGAGTTGAACAAATTATGTTATTGACTTTGGCGGTTGAAAAGCTTTTGAAATTGTTTAGAGTTAACTGGGAGATATGGACCCAAAAGGGTATAAATTATCACAACCCACGAAAATAGAGTGGCGCAGAAATTGTTGTGACCCCGCGACAATATCTATATATGTGAAAATAATATAGAGATTGGCAGAAATCTCATAGCTCGTGTAGTACTTTTTATGACCTGTACCGTGTACATATTGAATTGATTGGATAGAAATTCGCACAAACTTTATAAGAATATTTACAACTTGTTAGAATGCTGAAAGATAGGGTAGAAATTGTCGATCATGGAAGTAGTTGAGAGTAGTAAGAAATTCTTATAAGCCATGTGAAATTCCTCGATATGTGTAATTTGATATATTAATTTAATTTTATTTTTTAAAATTCAAAAAAATATTGAACTCATAAATCACATGATAGATATGACTTTCCTCCATTAACATATACTTGAATGAAAATTCGAATTCATGACCAACAGTTCACACACGACGCACTAGCTATAATGTTAGGCTATCAACCCTTACATATTTTTCTTTAATCTCTTAAGTATGGAAGAGAAGACAAAACATCTTAACATCCTTATCCCATATGAAACATTTGTATTAATGAATTTGCAAATGACATTTTTCAATCTATAGTCTTATTTATTTTTTACCATACCTCCACAACTCTCCTATTCAAAGAAAATTTTGAGTAGAGTCAGTGCTTAAAGCCAGCATGTAAACCACTAGAACAAGGCCTTGACCCTAAATGCTTTCTAATATTTTTATATTAATATTTGGATTATTAATTCGTGGAATTGTGTGATTTTGATAGTAAAAAGAAATAATTATTTGAAGAAATGAGAGCTATTATTAGATGAAGAGTAGGTTTAAGAAAAGAAGAAATAGGGATGGAGCCTGGAGGTATGCAATTCTTGTCAGTGTTGAAGTCAATCTTATTCAAACAACTGCAGTAAAAAAGAAAGCAACATCTAATCATCACTCACAGTTCTACCCATCATTTTTTTTTTTATGTTATTTCATTTTCAATAAATGCATTTCCCGTTAACTTAAATTAAATTAAATTAGATTTTGGTGTGCAACCAACATTATTGTAATCCTATCCTAAGGTTAAGTGTTTAATTTTGACAAATATTCGTACTTTATCTTTTTTTACATATACTATGTCATAACTTTGAAAGAAACTTTTTACTTTTTTGGAGGAAAAAACATGCATTAAATACAAAATAAAGTAATATTTTCATAGTACAGTTTTGAATTTCTATTAATAACTCCTTTTCTATATCTATATATTTTTTATTTTTTTATATTATTTTTATTTTTTATTTTATGTATAGCATTTTTTGTTATATATGATTTTATGAATATAATAGTTTTTGTAAAGAATATTGAACTATATTTGATAAATTTAAAAACAATGTATTAGATACTTGTAATTATTTTTAATAAGAGAATATTTTGTTTTTTACTTTTAATTGTTATTTGATAAATTTTATATTCTCACTTAATTCAAAATATGCTCACTGAACAACAAAAATTATAAAAATTTATTTTTAATAATAGTACTATTTATTAGTAGCTTAAAAATTTTGCATATATTTTTTATATCTTTTTTATTCCTATTACAAATAAAATAATTTAACCTTCAATCATATATATTAAAAGAAACACATAAACTCACTATATAAAGTTAATCAATATAAATTAATAATAATAATAATAATAATAATAATAATAATAATAATTTATTTTTTTAATAGTAGTACTATTTATTACTATCTTAAAAATGTTGAATATATTTTTTATATTTTTTTTATTCCTATTACAAATAAAATAATTTATTTCAACCGTCAATAAATTTTTTTAAAAGAAAATCCATAAACTCACTATATAAAATTAATGAATTTAAATTTATTATTATTATTATTATTATTATTATTATTATTATTATTATTATTATTATTATTATAAACATATAATAAAATATTGAATCTTAGAAAAGTTTGTTTTCCTAAGCATTTTATATTTAAATTCTTTTAGTGAAATTTCTCACATAATCTGATTATTATATTGTTGTTATTATTAATTTTCTAATCAAATAGAAATGTTATAAAAATAAATATTATAATAATTATGATATAACATGTATTATTCAATTTTAAATAATAAATATTAATTTAATTTTTCATTTATAATTAAAATATTATATATAATTGAAAATAATTATTATAATAATAATGATATAATTTTTATTATTTATTTTCAAATAATAAATATTAATTTTAATTTTTAATAAGGAACATGTTATTTGTAATTTAAAATGTAACAAATTATATTCAAAATTAAAAAGATTATCTAGTTAATTAAATTTACTTTTGAATAAAGTAAATTAAGCGTATTAAAGGAGACATTTTAGATGTAAATATATATATATATATATATATATATATATATATATATA
>CANUEY010040825.1:0-22310 GCA_948099555.1 Croton setiger
TTTTTTCTGCTTTTTAAAATTCCCAAAAAAATCACGAAATCGTTGTTTTTCCACATTCATGAGAGATTTGTTCTAAAATTATTAATTTGCTTGAAGTGTTTAATGATGCAACTAAAATTTTTAGTCATGTGTATAAACCAATATCTCATATTTTTTTACAATATAGTGTTAATATTGTAGACGTATTGCAATTGTTTGATAATGATGTTCAATTGAAATATTATGTGCATGTTATGAAAAATAAATGGTTAAGTTATTTTAAAATTATTCCTAATTTATTTTTGGTTGTTGTTGTGTTTGATCCTAGGGTTAGATTAGATATTTTAGAAACTATATTGGATGTTTATTATAAAAATTAGATTTGTCTATTGATGAAATGATTAGTGTACATAGTTTAGTTAATGAAACTAGGCAAACTGTTACTGATTTGTTTATTGAATTTTCTGCAAATTCCGCTTCGGCTATTGAAACTGACGTTGGCGGAATTCTACTCCCGTCAGACCGGGTGGGACCTCGGTTCAAAAGAAAATATCCCTAATTTATTCCTAACGCCAAAAAAGACTGAGGGCGACCGATGCAAGTTCCTATCCGGAACTTGACAAATACCTGTCCACCGAGTTTGAATTTTCAGATGCAGCTACGGATCCGATCAATTTCGACATATTAGAGTGGTGAGGTAAACATGAAGACACTTTTCAAATTATGGCCAAAATAGCTAAAGAAGTCTTGGCGGCGCCGGTCTCAACAGTCGCCGTTGAGCAAGCATTTAGTGCCGGCGGCCTTCTGCTTTCCGAGAAAATGACAAAATTAAGAGCAGAAAATTTAGAAGCTCAAACCTGCGTCGGCGATTGGGTGGCTGCAGACTCACGTAAACAAAAATGTTGAATTTCTACCTCCGATGAAAGCTCCGAAATCACCGAAACCTCCTCCGCCGCTTAAAATTGAGGTAAGCATTAAAACTACGTGGATTTTGATTTTTCTTTCCGCCAAAGAAAATACGTAGGCCAAATAAATTTTTTTTAAAAAAAAAAATTATTCTCAAGCCCAATTTCTTTTCCATTTTTTTCTTTCTTTCAATTTTTTTCTAAATATATTTTCCAATTTGTATGTAAAATTTACATAAATTGAATCTAACATTTTTCAGTTAATAAAATATTAATTTTTTTATTTATTGATTTTATTGTCTGCATTATTTTTTTTATTAATTAAACTTATTATTTTATTTTTGTCAAATAATTAATTTTATTTATTACAATTATAAATTACAAATTTCTTCTTCAAAAATAAATTAAAAAAATTACAATTATTCAAACTATTCGAGTTCAAAAAAATTATTCAAACAATTTGAGTCCATATAATTTAAATGTTCATTTGAATTAATTAAATTAATGTTACAAGTTAATTTTTAACTTTTTATTTTATTTTTTTTCGGAATATTGAGTTTGAACCAGCGGTTAACCGGATTTGAACCGTCAGTTAACCGCCCTTCGTCGGCCAGCCAGTTTGTGCTCCTTCGAACCGCCCCTCCCCAAACCGTTAACGAACCGCCGGTTTAACCGTAAAAAACGCCAGTTTCTAACCCGAATTTGAACTGCCGGTTAACCTGAACCGCCGGTTCGGCGGGTCGGTTACGGTTCAGTGTGGTGTTGAACCGTGGCCCGGCGGGCCGCGGCACGGCCCGTGGCCACATCTAACTATCCCTATACTTTTAATTGGGCAAACTACATAAATAGTTTTTTCAAAATTTCAAAACTTAAATATAGTTCCTTTAGCTTAAAAATTTCCCCTCTTATCACTGACTATTTATAACTTATTCATAAAATGTTCATAAACAATTTGAAAATTGTTCATGACATTTTTTTGGGCCAAAAAACTTTGAAGATAGACTATTTTTGGGCAAAAAACTTTTTAAAGGGACTATTTTTGGGCCAAAAGCTTTAAGGGGACAATATGTTTTCAAATTCTTAAAAGGGACTCTATATGAGCTTTTCCCCTTTTAATATTAAAGAAAAATTAGGCTTAATTCATCCTAAAAACCCGAGTTGACAGGATGAGGATTACCCAGCCTTATATTCGATTAGATTTCCTCACTCCTAACCAATGTAGGCCGCGAATCTTAATAGTTGGTCGTGTAGGGGGTGTTATGATCCTACATAGGTTAAGAGAGAGGAGTTCCAGTCGAATATAAGGCTGGGGAATCCTCATCCTATCAACTAAGGTTTTCAGGATGAGATAGACCAAGTTTTTTTTATGATATCATAGTCTACCTCACTCCATCAGTGTGATGGGTCATGACCTGTAATTGGATCCGTATTAGGCCTTCATCAACAAAAAAGAGTCTCACAAAATGGGCCACGAACCGCAATTATGGTTATGTGATCCATGGGCCGGTATGTTACGATTCCACATCGGTTAGGAGTGAGGAGTTCCAGTAGAATATAGGTCATGACCTGCAATTGGATTCGTAATGGGCCCTTGTCCACAAAAATGGTCCCACAAAATGGGCCATGAAGAAGAATGTGTTACCATAAAGAAGAACTGAGCTTAACTCAAATTTTAAACTGTGTAACTCGAATTTTCAGGATGAGTTAAGCTTAATTCTTCTTTAAATATATGGTAGTGTACTTTTGTATAGTTTTTATTACACAGTTTAAAATACTTAATATATAATATTTTGTTTTTTTAGAAGCCTGCTTGTACTCCAAGGTTTTGTCTCGATTAATCTGAACCCTACTCACGTCAAGTGTGATGCCTTTTCTCGGTCCATCCGATAACCTAAATGAACCAAAACGGAACGACACATCTGGTTGAACTGAATGCCCTAAAATGCTGGATGACCTAGTCATTTTAACTTCCATATTCTTGTTATATGAATTTCACATTAATTTAGAACCATTTAATTACATTATGTTGAATGATCACAGACTAATTACATCAAAAATATTACATGACCAAATGTTATGGGCCCAACTGTTTGCCCAATACATACCATGAATCAAATCAAAATATACAAAAGAATGGTTTATTGTTGACACTTAATTTTTGCCCCAAAAAGTACCGATGATGATAACGTTCAGGCTCGAAGAAATCTCCAGAATTCCAAAGCAGCTCGGCCCTTCTCTGTTTCAAAATGTGTTTAAAGTTTTCAGTCCAAAAAAAAAACCCTTCCCAAAAATTCCTTTTCTTTTAATATAATTAAGCGTTTTATTTTAATTTCCTATTTTTGAGTTACTAAAAAGAAAAAAATCTTAATTTTGATTTTAATTTTAGTTTCATTATCTTTTTTTTTGTCAAATTTTAATTTTTGTGTTGTTTTATCTTTATTTTCAATCTAAAAATTAAAATGCCAAAATTGAAAATATAAAATTAAATCTTAGTTTCAATTTTAGTTTCAAAGAGAGTTTAATTTAATAAGGAGATAGAGAAATTTGGGAAAATAAGAGAAAAAGGATTAATTTGAAGATAATGTGAGAAAAGGGTGGTTTTGGAGGAAGTATAAAGAAGATGGGCGAAATTGAATGAGAAAAGGGACGAAATTGAGAAGGGAAGGAAAGAGTAGGGGAGAAAAGAAGGAAAAGCTGAAAAGGAAGGAGGGAAATAGGAAATGGGAGCTGAATCGAACCGGAGCGGGTTCGATTCGAGATTAGCCCCTCTGATTTCAGCTCCCAAAACACAGCTCTTCATCCCAAACGACGTCGTTTTGTTGAGTGGAAAAACAAAAAAAAAAAATAAAAGAAAACGACGAAATTGGATTGAACAGAAACAACCAAAAACGAAAGAAGAAAATGGGACGAAAGCTAAAAGAGGAAAGGGGGACCGAGAGAAGAAATAGAGGAGAGAAGAAGAGGGACCAGCAATTTGCTCCACCCAAAATAAAAGGTCAACGATAGAAGGGTGACAGAAGAAGTTCAGAGGCTGTCCGGCGTGGCCGACCAGAGAACAGGCAGCAGGCACGCGGAGAGGAGGCAGAGCCTCTGCCTACAAAAAGATTCAAAAAGAGAGCTTTGGGGGGAGGAGGTAAAGGAAATCCAGAGAGAAAAAACAAAATTTGTAAGACTTTCTTTAGAATTGAGGATTCTGCTTGTAAAATTAAAAATTAGGGTTTCAGTTTTTAATTTGGGGATTAGGGTTCTTTCTTTAGAAATTGGGGGAATTTGAGGAATTAGGGTTTTCCTCCCACAATTTCTCTGTTCAAACGAAATTTCCATTTCAAAATTAATTCGAAAATTGGGGATTTACGTTCTGTTTTTTTAAAGTTACTGTTTACTATTCTGGATTGAAAATCGAAGCTTTGTAAGGATTCTGGAATTGGAGCTAATCTGAGGGACCTATTTGCAATTTTACATATTTCGGAAGGCCATTTTGTAATTTTCCATTAATTGCTTATTGTTGGGATTTGGGTTTTAATTTGGACTAAAAGGGTAGAATGTACATTTATAGGGCTTATTATGTAATTATTTTCTCTGAAAATCGGAGAAAGAATAATTAGATCTAAGGGGTGAATTTTATATTTCCGCATTTATTTTTCTGCAATTTACTGTCTTCTATCGTGTGTGTGCGCAAACGATTTAAATCACCGTTAGGAACATCGCTAGTTGCTTTTCTTAAATAAAACTTAACTTAAATATTGGAAAACGAAATTTTGGTTTAAGAGGCCGGTAAATCCGGGCGTTAGTCGAAATGAAATTTCAGCTAACGTACCTTACCCTCTTACTCAGAATTTTCTGGTTCAGACTTGCCTTATCCAAAAAACGAAAACGGAGTCAATTTTTCAAAAAATAAAATTTGGTTTTTTTAAATAAAACCGGTTCCCGAATGGGTGGCGACTCAAAAGTATTTTAAGACCGACTAGTTCGGCACCTATAACCCAAAAAAATGTTTTATCACTTTCACTTTCAATCTTTTTATCTTTTCGGCTTAGAAACTGGAAATTCCGAAACCGGACCGTCATCATTTATCTTATCTATGTAGAATCTAAAGATGATAAACTACAAGAACTGTGGAGAAGACTTTTCCAAAAACTTCAAAACTTACTACCTGCGAGTTAGACATGTAACTCACTGAGCAATGTTGCCCAATGGATACTTTAACTTTGATTGAGGTAAAAGAAAGGAATATCACACATTCACACAATATGCGTTACCTGTATATGTTAGGAAACCATGGAGATTAATGCAAATCAAAACACGCAGCGGAACAAAATCTTTTAATCTCTAATTTCCTCCCAGGATCCATGTGATCCGTTTAATTCGATGAAAGTGATCAAAAACTAACATTTTAAGGATTCAAAATCTTTCTTGAACAAAGAGGTGCATAAATCACGAACACCTTCTATCAGTATCCACATGAATGCTTCCACTTGGAGTGCTAGCTCGCTGAACGACATTTGGGTGAGATCAAAATCGTCTTTTCAAGATGATTTAGGTTTCACGTTTTCTCTTTCTTTTCCACTTGTTTTTATATGTGTTGGTCTCTCTAAAAATTTTTTTGAATAAGATGCTATCTTATATACCATTCTAATTTCCAATTCGAAATTGGATAGGAAAAGGAAGATAGAGTTCATATCTAATATGAATTCCATTTGTTATTAATATTAATATTATCTAATATTAATAACTATAATAATTGTAAAAAAAATTATATCTAATATTAATATTATTCATAGCCCAAACGCATTTTTGTGTGTGACCCGTTAGACTCATATTAATTGGCAGTAGGTTCAATCTCTATCAAGCCTAGAAATCATAATTGGTATCTAGCAAGACATTATGACTACCCAATTAATATAAGGTTGATTTGTCCAATTAAGCCTAATAATAATACATACATTAATCTTTTTGTCACACGATATCTAGTTTGAACATAAGTTATGGTCAATGTCATACTTATATTGTCTAAACTTATGATTACTCGATTCTCCAAGTAAACTGACAAAACAAACGGAATTGATCACACTATTAATTCATTTAAGCATGACCATGCATTTCACATTCTCACTCACCGAAGGGCCAAGAAGATATCTCTCTCAAAGAGAGTGACAAATTCTATCTTGATTGGTCAATATTCTCTACATGATTGCTATCATATTTGATCATAACCTTTATGATTATCCAATTACGGATACGTTTGATTATGTCAAAACATAACATTCCTCATGTTAGAAACTATGATAATCTTAAGTCAAAAGATTAATTCAGAACTATCATGATATTCACTTATGACACTAATCAATATAGTGATCTCAAGATGGGTCTATCCAATACTCTGTTCTCTAACAAGTATCCATGAAATTGATTTGTATCATCATACACATAATCATCAAATGATTATCGAATCAATATTCATGCTAGTTATAAATTATTATTATCTCTATAACAATAATAAATCAGGGATATATATATCACTAATGTATAACATGTAAACAAACAATAATGATAATAAAACCTCTTTATTATTAATAAAAATGAATAACACAAAGGTCCAACTAAATGGTCTAGCGCACAAACACTAACAGTATGACCTTACTTGTTGGCCTCTGTGCTTGATGTACTTTGTGCATATGCCAAATGATTATAAGTCACAACATATAAATCAACACATAATTAACAAACAAGATTATGCTTCATTAGGTCAAAAGTGAAACCTAAGTGATAAGGGTTATTGTATAACTATATATTGGGATGCTAAATCCCAAACATCTAAGCCGAATATATCAATTGTATGGAGTGCAATTTGCTAAGTAATATGTTGCAACATATCATATCCAAGTGGTTTCCACCCTAACCTTAGTAGAGCATTAAGCAAACATTACACTTCAATGTACTTTGTGTCACATGTATACAAACTTCATGCCTTTATGCTTTGTCTCACTTTATGAATCATCATTTTGTTCAAATAGCATCATGTAGCATGAACTACATATGCCAAAACATTCTGAATAGAATGTGGCAATCTTAGCATGTGCTACTTATAATGTAGCGTGCACCACATATGCCTAATCTGTCTAGACAGAATATGATAATTTTAGTGTGCGCTACAATATGGTTTTCCTGCATTTTGGGAAGCAACATGTAGCGTGCACTACCTCTAATGTAGTGTGCACTACATAATGGCTTTCTGTACGTTGCATTTATTTCATTATCTCATGCTAATTTTCATTTATATCAAATAACTTATTAAATACACTTATTCAACACTTTATTACAATGAACACTCAATGTGCAATCATAAACAATAACTCTTCATTAAAGGCATTAACTTCATCAGTGCATCACAACACCAATTAAATCATCAACACACACATTAATACCAAAATCATGCATAATACCAAGGTTAAAGTATCAAACCTCTTAATAAAATGATGGCTAGCTCCCTCTAGACTACCTTCTTCTTCCCCTTATCAAGAGGAAAAGGTTAGGTTTCTCCTATGTGAAGAAAATGAAGAAGAATGATGAATTAGACTCAATTGATGCCAAATGATGCAACAAAATTCATGATTCAACCCTTTTATCCCTTAATCATTTATAAATTTCATCTTTAATCTCAAAAATCCCAAAACCCATAAAACCTTAGATTATTTACCTTGATTAAACCCTTATCCCTTGCTTGGTTCTTACTACTAGATAATGAGCTTGGTTCTTACTACTAGGTAATGAAGAAGACTTGATTTGGTGATTTTATTGGATGATTGTAGGTAGAGGATGGTGATTTATGTTAGGGTTTAGAAGAAATGGAAGAGAGGAAGAAGAGAGAAGTAGTAGACGGGTGAGAAGAAAAAGATGAAGAGAATGGTGATTTTTGGTGGGTTGGAGAATTTTCTAGAGTGCCCCCATTCACTTTACCATTTTGCCCTTTTTGATTTCTTCTTTCCTTTGTCTTTTTATATATCCTTATGTGTCTTTTTCCCTTCTTATTTTATTTCCCATTTACTTATCTAATTCATAAATCATGTATTTATTTAAATTAAATCTTAATGCACCCAATCCATATGACTCAAACCGGTCTTGGTTCTACTCAAACTAACTCTATATGCATAATTCGAAACCTCTTTAAATGAATTCAAGCTGCTTACCATTTGAACCTATCCCATTGATATAATTTTTTTTTTCATCTTAACTTAAATATTAAATATTGAATTTATAGGGTTAACATAAATGTTTCCTTATTGGAATAGTCAATATCTTTCATTAAACATAAAAATTTGGACATATGAGAAAATTTACACCCTAAAGTATATGTTTTGCCTATAAAAACATTGAAGAAAAGATATGACACAGTATTAACATAAACAATCACTTCTAAGGAAAGGAGGGAGGATGAATTTTTTTATTTTTTTTTTTATTTTGCTCATTTCTATTCAAACAAAAGATTGGATGAAAAAAATTATCGATATCAAGTTTTTTAACAGCAAAGCAACATTTATAATTTAGTTGTAAATACATATATAACCTGAATATGAATTAGGGTTGAGTAGTTTATCTAATCCATTGAAACCCGCCAAAAATCGATCTGGGCAGAGCACATTTACATGCTCGATTGAATTATAGGATGGAAATGAGTTTCAAAGTGTGAGGATGAGTTTTACTATACCTGCCCATGTATTCTCACATAACTTCAGTTATCATTTGCGTGACTATGTTTTTTTTTTTTTTTAAATTTAAAATAATAATGTATTCAAACTTTATTATTTAAGTGTATTTTATTTATATTGTATTGTATTAATGAAGTTAAAATACTAATATTTTATTATGTATTTTAAAGTTTGAAAAAAAAAATTATATTATTATACAGGTTTAACTTTGAAGATAACTTTTTTTAATAAAATATAAATTATCAATATATTAATATATAACAGCAATGAAATGCATCAATATTTTTTCATGAGATAACAGAAAAATACAAATTCAGTAAAATTGAATATTTTATTAAAGACAATCTGAATTAGGTAAACAATTGTTCCTTCAAATTGAACAAAATTTAATACTTTTGATGTGTCCTTTGACCCCTTTCGAAAATTAATTTCATTTAAAACTCGGAGAAAGTATGAAAAAATTAAATTTTAATAAAGAATATGTCATACTATCAAACTCCACTCATATAAAGAGATCCTTCAAAATGAAATATCTGATTTTCATAAAAACAAATTAATAATGTAGCATATATTTTGAATTGTCTTTGCAAGAAAAATATAACACAAACACATCAAACAATAAAATCCCACAAATAGAATAGAACTCACACTGTAAAATCTATTAATAAAATAGATAAGGAGATAAAATAAATAAATAGATATTTAGGAATGAAAGATTAAAAACAAACTTAAAAAGTAAAAGTAATTGAAAATAAAATTAGTGGCAGTTTAATAAATCACAATATCAAAAAACGTTAAAAAGAAAGAAAGGATGAAAGAAAAGACGACTAGGTTTTTTTCCCCTATATTTTGTTCCTATTGTATTCTTATTACTGCATATGATTTTGAAGATAACGGGTTTTGACAAATAATTAATTCTTTTATTTTTTCTTTAAAATTTTTTTTTTATTCTAGTGGATAAACTCATTCGATACACTCATAACCTTCAAATCATATATAGAGAGGCAGAAAAGAATTTTCATACTCAACCTTTTTTATTTACACTCATTGTTTTAGACAAGCTGTCTTTTAATGTTACAGACTAATTCAAATTTGTTGAACTATAAGCACGTTGAAGGGTGGAACAACTCATCAAAGGATTAACAATTTTTTCATACCCAAGTGGAGATTAGGGCAGAGCATTCGGTTAACCAAAACTGAATCGAACCGAAATTTTCAGTTTTCGGTTAACCGAGCTTCCCAAAATGCTAACCGATATAGAAACCAAAAATTTTTCGATTAATCGAAAATTGAAACCAAAATTTTCAGTTAATCGAAAAACCAAACAATTAACTTGAATGTGAACTAGCACCAGGAGCCATTGGAGAGATTCCTCTAGTTTCAGATTGGAATTACTCCCAGGTGGTGAAAAACTGGAAAAAACGACCAGATGGAGGAGGTAGGCCACTATAGTGGCCTAGAGCTTTATCCTTAACCATCTATCCAAATCTAAAAACTCTAACTTCAAGCTACAAGCTCACAAATTTTGCAAAAAACAGATTGGGGAAAACCAAACGGGTACTAATACTAATACTGTATTACACTAAAAAACAACCAAAGAGTAGAAGAACAAAACACAAATAGGTGAAACAAACCCAGAAAGAAAGAAATTAACTATCCCAGACAAATCACAAGGAAAATGTTAGGCAAAATAGGTATCTAATTAGAGAAATAAAAATATCGAAAAAAAAATTTCCTTTATTTGTTTGAGTTACGAACTCAAATGACTAACACAACAAAAAACCCTAGAATTGATACAAAGACATTGATACACAATAGGAAGCAGCTTCAAGCAACTTATCGTTAAGCTAATAATAATCATTAAGCCAATAATAGAAGAGAAAGAGGGAGAACAGAAGAGGTTTGGCACGATAGAGAGGAGGAGGAGAAGAGAAGAGGTCCAGTGCAGCAACTTGGTGGTGGGGCTAACTAGCTGTGGTTGAGTAGAGCAGCGGCGACTTAGGTCAGGTGAGGGTGAAGCTGGGCTGCGACGGTGCGGCTAAGAGTGAGAGAGAAGGGAGAAGAGAAGAGATGAGAAGAAGAAGACTGAACTGAAGAGAGCAAATGAAGAAGAAGAGGAAGGGGCGTGAAAAAAACCTAAGTTATAAAGGTAAGGAAGCAACAAAACGACGTAGTATAATAAGGTGTGGTTCGGTTATCCGAAATAACCGAAATTTTCAGGCATGCTAATCGAAAACCAAACCGAAAAAATCGAAAAAGCTCAAAACTTTGGTTAACCGAACTGAAATTTTTTCATTTTCTGGTTCGGTTTCTGTAAAAATCGCCATCTGCTCATCCCTAACGGAGATTGAACCCTTGACTTTTGCTTAAAGGAGGAAGAACTCTATCGCTCTACAACATGCCCTAATTCATGCTCAACCCTAATATAAGTTGGAATATTCCCTATCTCCAATACTAAGCAAAAATGAAAAAAAAGGCAAATAAGATTCTGATTTAAGACACTTGAAAAATGAAATCAAGTCTATTTATGATTCCAAATTGGGTTTAATGGACAGAAAGTAAAAAATTAAGGTATGAAATTAGTTTAAAGAAATCTTTAAACTCAATCAAAACCGGATATGTTTACAAGTCATAAGAAAATCCAAACAAAACCGAAAAGATGGGTCCCATAACGTGGACAATTATTGGCCTATAAAATCCAACGGCTGAGATTCTGTTTGTGAGGATGGAGCAGCTATATCTTCAACGCACGTTGTGACAGCTCAGACATCGTTGTTTGTACATGGGTGGCGATTGGGGCCGTCTAACGTGATACCAATCATGTTGCTTGGTTTATCCACGTCAGCAAACATACCCACCTGTGACCTGTAAGATACTGGGCCCACAAAGAGATGATAGTTTCTCACACCCACGTTGTCAAACAGTTGCTTCTGTTATCTTCAATTATCCGTTCCATTTGCAGTTACCAGAATCTCCTTGCTTTTAAATAATTCTCATTCCTGGGAATATTAGCAAAATTAAATGTTTACGCAGCGGTTAAAAACTGTTTACAAAATGTGAAAATTCTTTGTAAGTTCAAAATGAAAAGGTTAATAACATGTTTTTAAGAGCATCTATAACCCAATGGTTGATTAGAGCTGAGATGGCATAGGAAATTCACAATGTTGCAAAATTGATCTCTTTGGATAAGAATTTCTTAATGTTGAAGTCAACCTATAATTTGAAATTCATGTTGCAAAAATATGGGAAGTTAATTGTTCAAGTTTGATTTTTTCTATGACGCGTACAAATTAAAAGAAACAACGAATTAAAAGGTGAGTCATCCTTTCAGATAAACCCTCTACAAATAGAAGGTGGAATGAATATTGTCTATATTATTTTTTTTCCATATTAGTTTTTTTTTTTTCTGTTTTTATTTTTTTCCTATGTGGCAAAGAAATAATAAGAGCACATTATTCCATTGGAAATGCTAAGTAGTCTTTAGTATTAAAATACCTGAAATTTTGATTTTTAATGTTCAGACATTTATTTATTATTCTGCCAAAGCATTGTTCAAACATTTAAAAGATAACTAAATTTCAAATTTGGTTTCAAAAAGTATCCAAAAAACTATTTTATAAATACTAAAAAATAAATTTTCAGTATTTTTATTAGTTAAAACATTGAATTTATATAATTTAAGGATGTGTTTGAAATATTTTTAATAACTGTTTATAAAATGTGATTAGTTTAGATTTCTGGATGTTACTTCAATAATTAAAATTAATTTTATTTTTTTTAAGGTAATTAAAAACTACTTCTTTTGTTATATAATATATGAATAATTTATGCAAGAAACTTTTCTTCTGAGAATATATAAAATTTTGTTATTTATAATTAATTTTAAATTTAATTCAGCAAAATACCTTATTTTTAAATATTTAAAAATTTTAAAAAATAACATTTAATAATACTTAAAATATATATAAAAAAAACACTTCAAAATAAAAAATCTTATTATATTATGTAAAGAAAGGAGTAACTTAAAAAACTAATTCATGGAAGTTCTTACGTGAGGATGAAAAAAGAAAAAATGCAGTGGCAATTAAGTAATTGTGAGGAGGTGTAATTGTAAGGACGTTGAGGGGTTAACGTTAACCAATCAAGTTGATTGAAATTGGCGTTTCGACTTCATGTATCTTCGTCTTCTCTGTCACTGCAAATATCTCTCTCTCTC
Source organism: Croton setiger (assembly GCA_948099555.1). Lineage (NCBI taxonomy): Eukaryota > Viridiplantae > Streptophyta > Magnoliopsida > Malpighiales > Euphorbiaceae > Croton > Croton setiger. Next base: position 12,807 of record CANUEY010040825.1, read on the forward strand.
TCTCTCTCTCTCTCTCTCTGCAATTTGAGGAACCAGAAAGAAACTGTCGCATTTACCAATTTTTATTCCTTTGTCTCTTTTATTTTCATATTATTATCCCATTTGCTGTGTGGTCTTTCTCAACAGTTACTGCTTCACTCTTCTGTTACTCTCCTCAGGTATGCTTTTCTTTTCTAATTTTTTGTTACATTCTATATATTCTATTTTTGCTTAATTACCTTTCTTGTCTTTGTGTTTTGGTTGGTGGATTTTCTTCTCCACTTAAAAAGATTGGATCTTTCTTTGTTTTTCAAATTTGGGTTTGTGTTTTTTGTTTCTGAGAAAATGAGAAAAATTTGTGGACTCTAATTGAATGCTTTTATTTATTCATTCATTTTTTTACTTATAATTTGACAGTTTGCATTGCTTTGCCATCAAGGTGATACTGTTATACTGTTTTGATGAATTATTTGATTTCCTTATTTCTGAGAACCATGCTTGATTGTTATTAGCAGAGAATGTTGTATCTGAATTTTGAAATATGAAACTGTCATAATTTTCTGAATTTTGAAACTTTGTTTTTGCTTTGTTAACTTATGGAGTTGACCACTTTGTAACCTCTTTTTATTGTAAGGATTTGATTTCTTGATTTCAATAATCTCGTGCTGAAAGTTTTCTTGTTTCTATTAGTTGAATGTTTAATTTTGATGGATCTGTATTTCCTTTGTTTGAATTAGATTTTATTTTGTTTTGTTTTCTTCTTTCTTGCTATCTCTGTTACAGTTTTTGAATACATTTGTTTTCTGAATATTTTAGTAGTTAAAATTAAAAATGAGTGTTACTTGGTGGGAAAGGAAAATGTGTGTTGTAATTAAATTCTGGATGAACATTCTTCAACTTATGTTTTACTTCCAGCTGTGTTTTTTTTTTTTTTTTTTTTTTTTGTCTTATCTTTAATTTTCTTGAGTAGTACATGATTGCAATTTGACTATTTTGCAGTTATTTTTTGTGAGATCTTGCACAAGAAACAGAAAAAATGGAGTCTGATGATGCAGTTATAGTGAATGATGAGAGCGTTTCTGAGGAAAAGCAGCCTGAAGAATTAGCTATGGAACCAAAGAAAGAAGAAAACAATTCTGCTGATGGTGAAGGGCTTATAATTGTCAATGAAACTTCTGAAACAGTCACAAAAGTTGAAGAAAAGGATTCTTCTGAGATGGAAATTAATGCCAAAGCGAATTCGATGAAGGTGTAATTTAATGTGAAATTATGTTAGAGCATTCATATAATTATATTAAACTAACAATATATTAGTGCTAAATATATGCACATTTTTCTTGTTTTGTTTTGTGCATGTCTAGAAAGTGGCTACACCTGGTTTGAAAAACAACAAATTGTCCAAGGATAAGTCCAATGCCAAAATTCCAGGTCCAGTTTATCGTAACCAGAAGCCATCACTTTCTCAGAGTCTTTCATTTCCAGCAAGAGGAGTTCGTCCTGAGAATATGAGGAAGAGCATTGATGCAAACCCGACAAAAACTGTTGTCAAACACACCCAAGATGATGGTAGAAAAGGTAAAATTACTCCGAATGGACTGAACACTTCCGCTTCTCTTTTATTTCAAACCGCTAAGCATGCATCCAATGGAGTAATGTCAAAGGAATCAAATGTTAATGGTAGTAAAGCTTTTCCTAAGAGGACTTCCTTAGCTAACATGTCGAACAAACAACAGACTACAGTAAGATTTTAGGCATTTAAACTTTTTCCCGTTAGGTTATGATTCTGCTTTGTTCTGCTAAAAATTTGATTTATTTTGTCTTTGTTGGTTATTTCCAGTCAGTAAACTCTAGTTCTATGAATAAGTCCACCAATGGACCTTCCTCTGAAGTTACTGAGTAAGTTGACTTTCTCTTTAATTGATGGATAAAAGATAAGCATGCTGTAATCTTTATCATAGATATGGTCTTCAAAGGAAATTATACATAGTTCGTTGTGTGTATTTATAAAGAAATGTGCAATCGAAATCTGAATGCTTACTTCGTCAAATTTTCTCGCATCTGAAATCAAAAGATATTAAATGTATCATTTTCAATTTCAGATTGCTAGCTGGTCAAACTTTAAAACCTGTAATGACCACATTGCCAAGCAAAGATGATGATGATATCCATTCAACTACTTCGTAATACTCTTATCTTTGAGTATCATTTACTTTATTATGCATTTGGTCTTCCAAGTGCTTATTGTTTTAATGTTCTTTGGTATTAATAGAAGTGCCACTCCACATTCACGGAGAACAAGTGCTTCTGGATTTTCCTTCAGGCTGGAAGAACGTGCAGAAAAGCGGAAAGAGGTTGTTAATGGATAGTAGATGTATTTCTTCAGCTTTTAATACTTTTTTGTTCATATCTAAAACTATAATTGTAATATGGCCTTTGTTCAACAGTTTTTTTCAAAGCTGGAAGAGAAGATACATGCTAAGGAAATAGAAAAAAGTAACTTGCAGGCAAAGTCGAAGGTCATTGTCCTTTTTCAACTGAAAGATCTTTCTTTTTAATCGTTCTCTCTTCATGAAGAATTTGAAGTTGTATTTTGCATTGTGATGTATTGTGACATGCAGGAAAACCAGGAAGCAGAAATAAGGCAACTAAGAAAAAGCTTGACGTTTAAAGCTACCCCTATGCCAAGTTTCTACAAAGAACCTCCTCCAAAAGTTGAACTGAAAAAGGTGATCCAACCTTGAACTTTATTGATATTACATTTAAGGTTTTCTATTCTGACTTCACAAGATTTCAACTTTTCTAGTTAAAATGTATTCTGAACTTATAAATGTTCATTGATTTTCGGATTAACATCCTTAATGGACTAGCAAATTCTTGAGTAAGCTTCTTGTGAAGCTTAAAATTTTGATGTTATCTGGTGAGTTAGTCTATAGATTTATAGGACAAATTTTCCTTTTACGTATGGAAACTGTTTGGCAGTTGTATTCTCACCGTTCAAGGTCCTAACTTCAAAATGTCTGCTAGTAGGTGCAATTGAGTTTTCAAACTTCGGAGAGCAGGTTTGTCCATAGTTTGATGACATGATGCATTCTTATGTTGAATAATTCTGTATGTTTATGTAGGCTGTTATTTAGTCTTCAAAAAGTCATGAAGCACCTGGCTTAAAATTGCAGAATATCATGCAATTTTGAAATAAGAACTTATTTTGATGAATGCTTATATGGTCTCTGAATGTCAATATGTAGTTCAAGGCTTTGTTTTCAACTTCTCAACTTCAAAACAATCTTCGCAAACTCGTTTTTAATGTTTGACAAACGTATAGAGTCCCATTCCCTTTTATGGTCCCCTAACTTAGTTCTTTGTGCGAAACTCAGAGTAGTTTGGTTATATACTTCTGTGGTAAGGCCACTGATTTGCAAATTTCAAAACTTTCTGCTTTTACATTGATTAGTCTCTTTAATTTTTACAGATACCGACCACCCGTGCAAAATCACCAAAGCTTGGAAGGAACAAGAGCATAACAATGAGCAAATCTGCAGAAGGTGGTGGATCTTCTCTTAGCTCACAAGCTTCGCATAGTCCTCGTCCATCAAACAAAGACTGGGGCAATTCGACCAAAGGAATTCAAAGAGATGGTAACAAAGAAACTTTGGCTTCCAAAACACCAATCAAGAAATCACAATCTAAGCTTCCGGTGAAGAATGCAGCCTCAGGAACTGAAGGAAAGTCCATCAAATCTAAAGCCAAACCTCCAGAAGCATGCCTGGAAAAGGCCAAAGAATTTCATACAAGTTCTGTTACATGTGAGAATGGAAATAATCCAGTTACAGTGCCCGAAAACAATTCTGGTCAGGTTGATGGACTAGTGCTAAGTCCACCTAATGCTGAGATTATGCTTCCTCAAGTCACAGTTGGAGGGTGAGAAAATGCTTAATTGTTGTGTTCTGTATTTATAGATTTTAACATTTCATGTTGATGTGAATAGTATTTGTATTTTTGTTTATGGCATTTTTTGGGGGGTGCTTGTGAAAAATGATAAATTAATAGGTTACATCATGTAAGCATTTATTACTATTATTTTTTCTCCACCATAATGGAAGCATTTAACAAAACTATGCACTTGTAAGATGCAACTTGAACAAATTTAGATTTACTTTTAACTTCCCTACAAGTAGAGAGGGGAAGGGAGGGGAGGGTGAGAGGGATATATGGAGATTTTTTTTTTTTTTTAACTTCCCTACAGTAAAAGTAGCGCTCTCCTGAGCCCCGAATTAGTGTTGATTAGTAGGAATCAAATTCTAAACCTCTGAATTCCACCATTTTCGGGAAGCGGAAAGTAATATGACTAACCAAAGTACGATTCCAATCGGCAGGCATATGGATATTTAATGAGCATCCTCATATGCTAACTTTTATCCAAAATTGTATCTCTACCATTTTTTATATTGGTTTGATTTTGTACGTGCAAGGTTTTAAAAAAGCAATCAATTATAAAAGGATATCCAAAAAATCAGAATTTACTCTTAGAATACCCTAAAAATAAAAAAATTGGCACAATTAGATTGGAAACATTAGATGTGAACAATGGGCTCTTCATTTTTCTCTCTCCCATCCCCTTTTAAGGTTTGCATACTCACAACGTTAATCGTTCAAATACTCCCAAGTTTTCTCTATAAATCTACCTAAATTGAATTCCTTATTAATTACGCAAAAGAAGGGAAAGATAACGTAGAAGAGGGAACCTCAACAAATAAAAATGATAATCGCGATTCTACTGGTTTTATTTCAAAAAAACAAAACATTTGAATTTTTCCAACATAGCATTTGTTGTATAGAGAATTAAGATCGAATGAAAATAATTTTCAGGATTATCGTAATTTAAGGTTTAGATTTCATGAATGACTGTTCTCTTAGTTGATTTCATTATTTATGGATATCTTTTAGATTACAATAATATCAGAGGAAAAACTTCTCAACATCGAAAATTTTGCCTCTCAAAGTTTCAGGCTAGGTAAAAGATGTGCATAGTATTTTCGGATACTGCTACCATATGTTTTGCCACCATTAATTTAATTTCAAGTTTCACTTTCAAATCAAGTGGAAAATTTAAATCTTTATACCAACATCCACATACCCAAGGGCGGAGGCAGGGACCAGAAAAGCTTTTGGAGACTAGCTGCCGGCGCCCCCACCGAGATCTTTGATCGGCAATTATGGTAGTGGATAGCAGCAGGAAAGAAGGAAGGAGAAGACGAACAAAAAACGATAAGAAAAAATTGAGGGTTTAGGTGTTTATGTTATACGGTGAAGGTTAGGTTTAAATTTAATTTTTTTTTTTATTTAAACGATGTCATTTCATGATTACTTAAGAAAAACATAAATAAAACATAAGAAGCAGAAAAGAGCTTCGTGCAAAATCGAATGGAAAATCGTGAAGTGACGAAGAAGAACTGAAGCAGAGTGCTGCCACTAACCAGACTACCGCACCCCTTCGCTCTCTCACCACCGTTGGTGCTCCAGGGAATCACAGGTAAGTTTTTGAGTAGTTAATTACTTAAGATTCTTTTAGGGTTTTGCTATATCTGCATTCTGTTTTTGTCATTCATCTGCTGTTGTTTTAAATTCTTGCCCACCACACTTATTTATCACGATTGCATTTTGATGTTTCAAACTCTATTGTTATTGTTAAATGAATTTATGAAAATAAGTTGAATATTAGTTTTTTTTTTTAAAAAAAAAAAATTGGATTCAATTGACATTTGATTGAGCTTTGTGAAATTGAATATTAGATTAAATTTAAATTTAAATGTGAATTTGTGAAATAAAGGTTTGGTTAATAATAAGTAATGGATAATTGATAGGAGGTCAATGTTTTTTTCCATTTTTAAAAATGATATGAAAAAATTAAGATTTCATGAATTGTAGCTTATCAGCTGTCTTTCTTTGTTGTTTAGTCCATGTTGATGCAGGTAGGAGTTGGAACAACCTCAGGTATTAACTTTTTGCACTGATCAAAATTTTCAATTAGTCATCTTTGTAAAATCACAATTAAGACCTTTTGATTGTCTATTAATTTAATTTTGTTCACGTCTTTTTTGGTTGGTGTTGACGCTTGATTTTTACACCCAAAAATAACCGAGAATGATAAGAGTTCCAAGTTCGGGATTTCCAGAATTCCTATTCAGCTCGATTCTCCTTTTTTCCAAAATATATTTCAATCTTTTAATTCTTGGTGCGTTTTAATAGATTCTCAAAATTCCCTTCTATTTAACAAAAAAAAAATATATTTTTCGGTGTGTTTTTATTTTTCAGTTTGCAAAAGAAAAATAAAAAAAAAAGAAAAAGAATTTAAAAATAATTATTTGTGATTTTAATCTTAAAAATCAATTTTAAAATTAAAATGGCAAATGTTTATATTTTATTCTTGATTTCGATTTTTAATCTTGTATGTTTTTAATTTTAATTAATTTGAAAATTAATTAGAAGGGTTTAATTGAGAAAATTTGGAGAAAAATAGATAAAATGATTAAATTAAAGAGAAATAAGAGAAGTTAGGAAAATTGGAAAGGAAAAGAAGGGAAGGAGGGACTCGATTGAAAGAGAAAAGAAAGAACAGGGGGCCAAAGTAGAATTCTGGAAACCGAAGGGGTGGAAAGCGGAAGTGCCAGAAAGAAGAGTCCAAAACGCGATGTTTCACTACGAAACGGCGTCGTTTTGTTTAAGCGGAAAACAAAAAAAAAAATCGAAAGAAACAGATTGAACAGACGAACGGAAAATGAACAGAGCCTAACGAAGTGAAGGTTGAATCCCAAATCAACAGTGAAAGGAGGAGAGAGATGACAACGTTTGATCGAAACAGGAAGAGATCGAGACAGAAAGTGGAAAAGTGGAAGAAAGAGAAAACGCGTCGAAGGGACGCTTCGACGGTTGCAACCAGAAGAGGACGTGGCCGCGGGAGGATCACAAGAGCTTCCCTTGAAAAGGGAAGGGAGAGGGATTTTTCGAAGGCAGAAAGAAAATCTGAGAGAGAGAGAGAGAACTGTCTTAAAATGTAAGCTTTCTGTTCTTTATCTTAGGTTGGGATTTCGTTTCTGGGTGAGGGTTTTCGTTTCTGTAATTTCTTGTAACAGATTGGGGATTATTGGTTTAGGGTTTTTTGTGAAATAAGGGTTTCTGTAAAAATTAGAAATTAGGATTCTCTTGTAAAATTTGGGATTCGAAAATCAGAAACCCTCTGTCTCTGGACAACAAATTGCTATAAAGATTTTGGATTATCAATAAAGTTTGGTTGAATTCCTGAGGTACTTTCTATTTTCAATTTTGTTCTTTACTTCCTGTTCAAGATGTTTACTTTCTGTTGGGAACCTGATTAATTCCTGCATAACTGCCTCTGGTCATTATTGTTTCAATTCTGTTAGCTTCCTTTCTGCCTGATTCTGGTGTTTGAATGGCTTTGTTTATTGATTTGATAATGTTTATTTTTATTTTTGTGATTGTTGATTCTGCTTGGTGTTAGTCCTGTTTGTTACATGCTGCTTGAGTACCTACATTCCCTTTAGCAGTCTGGTAAGGTCATGTTTGTTGTTGATCATGCACAAGCCTGTTGAGTAACTAGGGGAAGGCTTTGGCCTGTGTTTTGAGGCTCCCTAAGTTATTTGCTTCATAAGAATTCAGGGTATGCTCCTGGTTCAGATGTGTGTTCATGTTCATGTTTGCATTTCTATTCATAGTGTTTCTGCTCAAAGTTGTTGTCTGTTTCCATTTGTTGGCTGTAAGCATGTGGCTTTAGCTTCATTCTAACCCTAGGATGCCCGTTCTCTAGCTTTCATGCTTCCGCCTAGGTTGCTCCCTCAGTTTGCTTCTTGTTTCAGTCTGTTGTTCCTGTGTTTAGTGTGTTGTTTCTGCCTCTAACATACTGTCATGCTGCCAAGGCCCTAGAACAACAAGTGTTCCTGTTAGGTTCTGATGTCTGTTGTGAGTGGTCATGGGAGCTTGGCATGTTAGTTGTATCTTAGTATCATGAGTTTAAGAAAAGGAAGAAGACATCAACGGTATGGGATGAGTTTAAGGAGGTTACGCTTTCGGATGGTTCAAAGAAAGTAGAGTGTATCTGTTGCAACCGTCGACTCGGATACAGCAAGACGGGCACAACAACACAATATCGAAGGCATTTGCAAGTTTGCCGTAAGCGGAAAACTACAAGTAGCACCTCCGATGGACAACAAAGATTAGGTTTTAAAAAATTGTTAAACAATACCCGATCTTCCAATGAAATTACAACTTTTAGGTATGACCATGCTTTTGTTAGAGAAGGAATTGCTGCGATGATAATGATTCATGACTTGCCATTTAACCATGTTGAAAATGAAATGTTCAATGAAGTCATGTGTCGTGCAACTCCATATTATGAAAGTATTTCTCGTACAACTGTTAGAAAAGATTGTTTTGCATTGTATGAAATTGAAAAAAAAAATTAAACAGTTGTTGTAATCCGTAGATAGAATTAGTCTAACTACAGATTTGTGGAAATCTGGACAAAATCTTTCTTATATGGTTGTCATTGGTTATTTTGTTGATGAAGATTGGAACTTACAAAAGAGAATTTTAAGTTTTTGTGATGTTCCACCACCACATACTGGCATTATTAGTTCTGATGTTTTGCATAAATGTGTTTCTGATTGGGGAATTGATAAAAAAGTATGCACAGTGAGTGTGGACAATGCTCCTTATAATGATGTTGCTGCGAGAACATTGAAGGATGCTCTTTCTTATCAGAACATGCTTCCACTTAATGGAAAACTTTTTCATGTGAGATGTTGCACTCATATCTTGAATATGTTAGTTCAAGATGGTCTGAAAGAGATTAGTGGTATTACTAATAATGTTTGTCTTAGTGTCAAGTATGTTATTGCTTCCGAGTCTCGTATCAAAATTTTTCGTGAACTTGCTAAGCAATTGAATCTTCCAAATAATAAGCTTATAATGGATTGTCCAACAAGATGAAATTCCACATATTTCATGCTATCTGCAGATTGGCAAAAAGTTAAAAAAATTTGCATATTCCTTGAAGAATTCAATGTAGTCACAAATCTCCTTTCAGGTATTTATGTTCAATTGTTTTCAAATTGGGCATTAAATATAATATAATGACATTGAGTGTGTTGACGCTCAATTTTCGTACCCCTAAAATTTATCTGAGGATAACAAGGGTTCCAAATGCGGAATTGCCGAAATTCCTTTTCGGCCCGCTCTTTCCTCTTGTTCGATATTATTTTTCTTAAATTTTTAATCCTTTTTTATGTTTTAAACAGATTCTCAATTTCCCTTCTAATTGCAAAAAAAAATGTATTTATGTTTGTTAAAGTATTTTATTTTTCAAAATGCAAAAAAAAAGTAGAAAAAGAAAAAAGAATTAAAAAAAAGTTTAAATATATTTATTTGCGATTTTAATCTTAAAAATCAATTTTAAGTTTAAAATTGCAAATGTTTATATTTTATTGGTGATTTCAATTTTTAATTAAAAAA
>CANUEY010040848.1:0-15373 GCA_948099555.1 Croton setiger
AACTTGAAAATCGATTTTGGTTAGCGAGGCCGGTTTCTAAAACCGGGCGTTAGTCGAAATGTAATTTCGGCTAACGTACCCAACCCTCTTACCCAGTCTTTTGGTTCAACCAATGTCTTATCCAATTTTAAAACGGAGTCATTTTTTTCTTAAACTAATTTGATTTTCAAAAACCGGTTTCCCGACGGGTGGCGACTCTATTTTTAAGACCGACCAGTTCGGCAAATAACCAAAATTGTTTTATCACTGCTTTTTCAATTCAAAAAATCTTAAGTTTTTCGGTTTAATCTAAATCGGAAAAGTCGTCGGACCGGATCGTCATCATATGTTTATTAACATGTTTTAAAGAGTTTTGGAACCCTAATTTGCGACGACGTCGAACGGTTTTGGTTCCGCAAAAATCGTCAAGGTTACGGACTCGGTTTAGGGCACCGAGCGAACCGCGACCAATTTTCGGATTCCGATTTTTACGAAACTTCAGAAATGTGTTCTACATATTATTTTGACACCAAATTGTATTTAAAATAGGTGCTGGAGTGAAATTATAGGTTGGTTTGTGAGGCTGAAAGATTGGAAGAAAAGGAAGAAGAAAACCTTAAGTGTAAGTTAAGTTTAAAGGCTAAAATAGATAAGTTTATGTGCAAATTGACCCAAGGAGCTGCTGGCCTATTTGCTGTGGTGTTTGGCATGAGGTGGAGGTTGGAAATAAAGGCTGGAATAGCAGGGAATTAGTTGGGACACGTTGGGTAAGTGTAGAAGAAAAGAAAGAGAAAGAAAAGGAAAAGAAAGGAAGAGAAAAAAATAGGGAACCATAGGTAAATCTTTCCATCCAACTGTATTTACATGTTTTTAGGTTGCATATGAAGTGATTTGATGTGTTAGATTGGTTAGAAAAGCGCTGGAATTCGTGTGAGAATAGGAACAAAATTCGGGTTAGAAATTCTAAGTATAGAGGCAGTTTTAAGGTAGCAACTTTGAAGGGCTATAACTTCCAATTGGTGAAGCTTATGTGAGTTTGGGCTATATGGGTTGATAGAGGATATGCTTGTGTAGAGATTGGTAGTTTTACTTTGCCAGAAAACTATCGGAGGTGGCCGAAAAAGTGGCTGGAAGTTGGGTTGAGAGATAGGCAAAATCTGGATTCTAAGATAACAATGTTGTGGAGCCAATTTTGGGGACTTATATCTTTCAATATAGAGGGTTTCTTGGAATTTGGCTCCGATAGTTAGCTAGAGAGTGTGTAGAGGAAGATAAAGATGGTCGTAGCTCGTCGAAAAACCACCGGAGGTGGACGTACGATCATCGAGAAGTAGGCTTGAGAGACTGATTTTCTGGGCAAGAGGCAGCAGGAGGAGGCGGCTGGGCCAAGAATGACGCCAAGGGCGTGCGTTTTGAGTTAAAATGGTTATGGTTTTAATAATTTATTTTGTTTATTTAAATATGGTTTTAATTATTTATTTTGTTTATTTAAATATGGTTTTAATTATTTATTTATTATGAATTTGGTTTTAATTATTTATTTTGTTTATTTAAATATGATTTTGGTTTTAATAATTATAATTATTATTAATTATAATTATTATATGATAAATAAAGATTGTTAATTATTTGGTTTATTTAATTATAGTATTGGTTTTAATAATTATAATTATTATTAATTATAATTATTATTATATGATAAAATGAGTTTATTAATTATTTTTAATATGTTATAAATTGCTTTTAAATAGGAAAAATTTACGGATTGAGTTAAAATTCACAGAAAATAATATGAATTAATTTTGAAACTCAATTATTTTAGAGAATTAAATATTAAATCATGCATCATAGCACATATGGATTTCTGATTTGTTTAATTGAATATCATTGCTATGTTATACATTATAGGAGCATCGAGTTCTCGAGCAAGGCGGGGTAAACAACCCGAGGCCCACCCGAGTTCACGGTAGTGAGTTAAGTGTTAAGCCCACTTACTTATATGTTTGATTTGGATTTTGTGAATTTGCCAAGTATGCTATACTGAACTATTTGGACCAATACTGAAACTCGGTCATCTGTGATATATGAGATTGTTGATATATGCTATTATTGAACTGTTTGGACTAGTACTGAAGCCCAGTCAACTGGGAATATCTGATATATGATTGTGATGCTTGTGGTTCTTGAGTCGATACTGAAACCCGACCAGTTGAGTTATTTGATCTGATTATAGAGATATATATATTGTTTTAACCGGTACTGAAGCCCGGTCACATAATTATATGAAGCATGACGATGTGAAATGTATGTTGTATAAATACATTTCTATAGGACTTAAATATGGTCGTTGTGATTATCGTAGCAAGGGTTTGCAGATTTCACGTTTGAGAAACCACATATTTCTCTATGATTTGACGAAAAGGCCTACTGGTCCTATATGTTATAGAAAGACCTACGGGTCCTATACGATGCAGAATGATCTGGTGTATACTGCATAATCAAGGTTGATCCTCGAATACCTTTTGACCGACGATATATTCCGGTCTTACAAGTTTACTGGCCAGCTATGATTACTGATATGTCGTGAAATTCTCGGGGCAACACTTGGTCGATAAATCACAATTAAAGAAAAAGGAAAGACATGTCATTATGCATTTTGTGATATGAATATGATTATATATGATGAATATGGTCTGGAATCATGTTATTTAGCTAAGTTATGATAAACCGAATTACATGTCTGGTTTATATGTTGTGTTTTACACTTGTATATGATCATGTTTTGATTAATATTTGGATATGTAAGGCAACACAGATTATAGTATCTGTGACTTACTGGATAAGAGGAATCCTATGAAATAAGTTTGTCTATGATAGGTTCTGTTTAATATTTTGCAATTATGATTTATTGCTTTGTTTATATTGCATGGTTTACACTTACTGAGTTTGCAAGTTATTAAATTGCTTTTACATGATTCCAGGTTTTCTTTAGGGCAACTGACAGCGTCAAAACTGTCATCATTCCTCAGGGTCGCTCAGCTGAAGCTTAGGATCTCTCTCTCTCTCACTTCATCATTACAATCATCTTATCATGTAGATTTTTGTCATATGGTTTGTAATCTATTAATACCTATGATCAAATGAATATATGATATAGTAAATAAGGTATGACATGTCATATGCATGGTGGACATCAGTGCATTATATGTAAAGTTATTATATGTTAATAGTGTCTATTTGTCTGTGTTGCTCTTATGCTGGATCCCTGTGGAGACTTATAACATAGACGTTCTTTTGTGTTATGCTAAGAATGTTTTAAAAAAAATGGCATGTTTTATGACATAAGGGTTATAAGTTAGGTTGTTACATAAATACCCCCTAAAACCATCATTTTCTTCACACCTTGAGCTAAGTTGACATCCACTCTCTTCTCCCTTCATGCCTACGGTGATTCTTCATCTTATAGGTAATTCTTTACTGCTTTCTGCATTGCATTTCTGTGATAACTTGCGTTTGCATACATAAATCATATAAAAATAAGTCCAAATCAAGCTGAAGCTAAGGAGAGGACGCCAACTGCCTCAGGTATACTCAGAGTCTTTATCTCTTTGATTTAATCCTCCTTTATCGCATCTTGTTTGATGCATACATGACATTTTGCATCTCATAAACACACATTTTGGCTAAATATGCCTTAATATTCACTTGTTTTGGCCGCCGCGCCACCTAAATCAAATCTTTCGGCCACAACGCCGCTTAAATCACTCTTTTGGCTACAACGCCTAAACAAACATACTTTTTGGCCGCAGCGCCATATCAAATCAACTCTTTTAGCTATAGCGCCTAAATAATCAACCTCTTTTGGCCGCAGCACTACACTAAAAATCACATTTTGGCCCCAAGTCCCAACAAATCACTTTTCCCCCAGCGGAAACACACAAAATCACACTTTTGACCGCGGAAGTCATAAAACTCCTTTTTCGGTCACTAGACCAACAAAAACACACATTTTGACCGCGGAAGTCATAAAACTCCTTTTTTCGGCCACTAGGCCTACATTACACACTTTTTTACCACGGACGTCGATAAACTCCATTTTCGACTGCGGAAGTCGATAAACTCCTTTCCGGCCACAAGGCCTACATTTCGACCACGGACGTCGATAAACTCCTTTTCGGCACCTAAGCCTAAATTCACTTTCACACACTGATAGCATGCATACATGCATACACCCCCTCCATCGTCTTTAAATAGGCATATTCGAACTACATTGACCTTGATCTCTCATTCAAACGAGAGTATGTAGGCATATTCGAGATATAACCTCAAATAACAGGTCTCCCCTCTTTCATATATCTTGTCCAAAACTTCATTCCTACATAACATTCATTTAGAAGAAAGGATCATTGGATATGAATGCATGACATAACCTCCGAATCCACCTCGGGTTCAAAGACTAGTGCATTTCATCCATTAGGGCGATTAACCTAGAAATAGGTTAATCGTAAAACGGAGTCACTAAGGGGTTCTTCCTTAATTTTTCCCCTTCAATATAATAAATTAAGTGGCGACTCTACACACACACATTTCACCCTGAGTGAACACCCCTGGTCAACCGACTTCCCTCGCGGATCGGCCCAGCGGCTCGGAGGGTCCGGTAAGGGTTCACAACAATTCAATTTAATCAATTAAATTAAAATTCCCTAGTTGAGTCGCCAAATTGTAAACCATATTTTTTTGAAAGGATCAAAAAATGATCCATTTTTTTTTCTCTAGAGTTGCCACTTAATTAATTTTTCATTTAGGTCAAACTAAGTAAAACCTATTAAATGACTCCAAGTTTAATTAACCAAATTGATTAATTAGTCCAATTAATTAGACACTAGTCAACGAACCCAAGGACGATTTGGAAACCATGTTTAAAACCTGAATCAGGACTTTTGGATGCATGTTTCAGACCCAATGATCAAGGTTTAATGTCAATTCCAATGATCAATCCATAAAGAAAAGAAATAGGGTAGAAAAAGAAGAACAAAACAAGGATTTTTGAGTTTTTAGGCCTGCTACTTAGGATGATATCCCAAATATGTTTACATATTCCTCATTTTCATGGGAAATCAAGGCAAATGTAGTTGAAATTGTCCAATTATAGGCGATAAGAAGAATGCAATAATGCATGATGTGTGCATTGTGAATTTTGCAAAAATTCCAGGCCTTTGATCAAATACTTAATAAAATTGGATACTTAACAGCAAAAGAAGAATAAGGCATTTAGTGCCAAAAGAGGTGTAAAGATGATTGAATTAAAATTTTGGATTTAAAGCGTACGTGTTTAATTGGCGGCCACTTTGGAGCTTCAAGTTGATGACCGCTTGAAAAACTCTTGAAAATTCTACAAAAGCTTAGGCATTGCCTATAAACTACGTTTTTTGGCTCAAACTTGCTATAATAATAATAATTGTGAATAAAGAATTTTTTTCCCTTAAAATGACACATTAAATGCCTATGTATAGGCAAAAAGTGACTTTTCTATGCAACCCTTGTGCCTTACAGCGGACAGCACAGCGTGGCTAGAGCAGGAAGCAGTAGTTGGCTGGCGCGAGGATGGACAGCAAACAGGTGTGAACCAAAACAGTAGGCCTGCAGCAGCTGGCTGGCACGAGGATGAACGACAGACAGGTGTGAACCAAAACAGTAGGCATGTGCTGGAGGGGGCAGCAGGCAGGTTGCCTCGCAGGGAGCGGCAAGCTGGCGCACAAGGGGGCAATAGGCTAGTATAGGCTTGGGCAGCTTAGAATTTTTCGTTCAAACAACTTTTCCTACTTCTCTCTGATCTTTTAGGCTTCTTCGAAAACCCAGATTCATGATCAACAAAATTTTGTAGACATTTCAAGTATAAGGCATACTTCTGGGGCTGTTCACGAGTGACCTTCGATTCGACTTGACTATTTGCAATCTTGAAAATTTTTATTTTTTAGCCTCAAAATTCGACTATTCATAGATGCATGTAGAGAAGCACTTGAGTAAAAGATGCTATTAGTGATACCAAGTCCGTAAATGTGATTTTTTGTCATCCTTCTTACTTCCGAATGAATAGTTGGATGTTGTCTACTTGATCAGATTGCCCTTCTATGTATTTTTAGCCACAATGAGTAAAATAGCATTGGCAAGCTAACCAAATACACTTCTGAATCTTTTCTGCAAGTTGTGGTCGTTACCCCATGGTTGTAGTCGTGAATTGTCTGTAATGGCTACTTGTAGACTCTAGCATGCATTAATTGAACTATCATTGGAAATGGGTCACGGGGGAAACAAGAATATCTAGCGAGTGCAACCTTAGGCTTTTTTATTCTGGAATAATTTTCTTGAAAAAGTTTGAACTGCCATGGTCGCGACCCTATGTAGCATGCACGACCTCCTTCATTTTTAAGTTTCCAAGTCTTTTTAGCTGTATAACTTGAACTCTTCAAAGTGTGAGTCCTTTATATATAGTTGGTTAATATGCAAAGACTTGAAAATCATTAATATACATATAATACGCTATGTTCAAAATAAATAGATTCATTTAAAGATATTTGCACAATAAATTATAAATTTATTTAGAATTTTAATTACTATTGAAAAAAGTTCCAAGCATGTCTCATAATAAATTGAGGATCAATCATTAATGACATCTCTGCAAAAGTTACAATGACTGATTTTTACTGTGTTTTATCTGGATCATTTTGATCAGGATAACATAACTCTGTTTGTTTTATTACAGCCTAGTATATTCGGACATTTGAAAATTTCCCTCTTATTTGACTTGTCATATAACAAACTTACAACCACACATCATTGGTTTTAAGTTGTTTTAGGTTGTCAAAATGTATTATGATTAGTTAATTGGTCACGTTCTCTTTTGTCAAAATTTTGTAGTTGTAACCATATTTACAATTCCTCCATCTACCTAAGGAAAACCAACTTCCCACCCAATACCCAATCAACCACTTGCATGTAAACTTTGCTAACACCCATTACGTCTGATTTGTCATTTCCCTGTTAGATAATATAAAACATATACTATACTGCAATACAAAGCAACTAAGATTTTGAAAGCTTTATATATCGTTTTTGGACATATTCTTAAAGTTGAAAAGTTCGAGGATGATTCCGCACATGGATGTACCCATATAGTTTCGGTGGGATTTCCAATGTTATTTTATAACATTCTTTTTTTTTTCTTAAAAATTATAAATATATTTATGAAGTAAAACAGATTGAACTCCCTTAAAAAAAATTTGAAATTTAAGATCTTTCGTATGCAGTTATTTCCGTAATGAGACTCGTCTATTATTATCAAATAGACAATCTAAATCAAGTCCGAATTAGTTAAAATAAAGTCTCAAAACAGGATAAACTTTTATATATATATATATATATATATATATATATATATATATATATATATATCAGCCTCGATCTTTTTTTTTTCATTGAGAAGAAAAAGTATTTAGCCAAATGATTTATGAAAAATGGCAAAATGGGTGTCTTATACTAGCTAGAAACTTCAATAATTTTTTGTCTTTCTTTAGTTGAAGTAGGTAAATCTCAATGCCATATTTAATTTATGGGTCCAATAATCAGCATCACCTTCGCCTTTCAGACCCACCCTTTCTTTCTACACTATTCTATCGTATAATATTATAATATTATCATCTCTTAAGTCCATGTATTACTTCTATATATGTCAATATTCAACAAGCAATATCTCTCCTGATTTTGGCTTTATCTTCATTCACCTTTTTTTTTTTTTTTTAACTTTTAGCACCATATGCGATTAATTACAAGTTATTCTTACATCTGTGATACTAAATGAATGATTCCGTTAGATTATAGACAGTACGGGTAATTTATATGTAATCAATTTTTCTAATTTACTATAAGTTACGTTATTAATCTTTTATCTATTCACTCTTTAATCTCTATGATCTAAAAGTGGAAAAAAAAATTGATGCATGGTTTGGGAAATGTTTCTATTTTGTGGATGTAACGTGTGCGGTTATTGTCTGTTGTTACTTATTTCGTTTCACATTTTTTGTTTTATTTAAAATTTAAAATATATTAAGAAAATATAATTAGGGAAAAATTATAAAACTGTTTTTTGAGTTTCGTCCAAATATATTATTTGTTCCTCTAGTTTGAAAATTAGATTCTTTTGTTCCTATAAAATAATTTTTTTCAACTAATTCCTCCTTTTGTTAAAGCAATATCCTATTTTTCAATCATTTTCTAGTTAATTATCTATTTAAACGTAAAACACTATGAATCATTGTTTATTCTAAAAGGACTTCTAATTTTCTTTTCATGGTACATCCTAAATTCTCTTATTTTTAAATCATATATTGAAAATTGAATTTTGGACTTATAAATGAAACAAATGAAAAATATTTGGAGAATAAAAACTAATTCTTATGTTTACTGTTTAGTATGTTAATTAGGTAAGTAGCCAGAAAATCATTGAATCATTGAAAACTATGGTATTATTTTCACAAAATGACGAATTAATCTAATAAAATCAAACATTTAAATAAATAGTTTATTTTTAAATATATGGTGACAAAATAATATATTTTGATGAACAATTTCGTAATTTTTTTTTGTAATTATTTTAAATTAAATTTATAAAGAAAATTAATAAAGGAATTTGTTACCTTGTAGTTACTTTTAAGGTGGTGTTTGATTGGAAATAGAAAAATTTAACATTCTAAATTGTATACCAACTCTCTATGATTCATATTCTCAATTTTTACTAGGGTAGACCATCCGAGAAGATGTAACTTTTGAGGTAAAAGAATACTACTCTTGTTAAAAGTAATTAAATTAAAGTTTTATTCTATTACAATTAAATTAATAATACTAATATTATTATTATTATTAACCTGTTTTTCTTTTAAAAAAAAAAAAAAACCTTTTCTTTTAGTACACATTTCGTCAGAAATATATGGTGGAATAATTTGAACGAAATGATTTGTTGATATGTAATTGAAAATTGTGAAAGAAAAAAGCAATATGCAAAATCAAAATATTAGAAAATAGTAATAAAAGCTAAAAGGGTTGGAGGAAAAGTTAAAATTGATTACCCTCCAATTGTTTGCCTTGGAATATTATTTAGGCCTATTGGAATATTTTTCTTTTAAGAAAAGATTTTCTTAAATTAGGATAACTATACTCCTACACCTCCAAGTTTGATTTGGAATGTGCATTCACCACAAGTGAGCGTGTAGAGATATGTAAAGACTCATAGATAAGTGGTTGGGCCTAATTTAAGTGGTAAAATACTTGACCTTACTACTACTTAATTCCAATTTCCAAAACCGCATCGTATATCTAAGCTAAACCAAAATTAAAGACATATATAAACTAATAAGATACAAAATCTACCTGGTTAACAAAGTTTCATAATCTTGCACATTCAGCCCAAAAGGACGATTGCCTAAGAATTTGTAGCTCCAACAATCCATTAGAACTCTTTCGAACAAAAATTAGAAAAAAAAGTTGTTTTCTTTAATAATTTGGTTTATCATAGAGTCATAATCAAGTATAAATGTTTTATATAAGGACTGTTTTATAATTCAACTAATTGTGTGAACCTGCCTGAATAAGTACAATGAGATAGATATAGATTAAATAATATAATAAATTAATTAAGCAAATCATATCGTGTAATTTCATAATAGTGGTGAGGTCAAACACTGAGTTAATGTTAATTAATTAGATTATGAACTGGCAGAAGAAAAGTAAAACTGAAAGGGCTAAAGTTGGAGATTTAAGGTTATTTATAAGAGAAGAATCATAATTAATGTGATGGGGAAGCCTCCATGAAACATGATTTTTTTTTATTTATTTAATTATGTTTTTTAATTTCTCTCTATCTCTCTCTTACTGGTTTTTAACTATGTTCTACTGTTATCTTAAAGGACAGTTTCACATGGGATATGGTGTGGTAGAAGAGTTCCCTTCTTTTGTCACCTTCAATTTTCCCTCTCCTTATTTTTCTTGAATTGAATGACATAATCAAAGAATAAAAAACCCTTCGTTTCATCAATGCTTTTGCTTTCCAATTTCATTCAAGAATGAGGAGTTTAGCCACTTGTTATAGCGAACATGCCATTAGAGTTTCAGATTCATATTGTTCTTCTGTTCCTTCCGACCAATCCTATCTTTCACCTAATCAAACCCCTTCATTTCCATATGCTATTTCCTGTATATATAAACTTAATAATATTTCCTCTCACAAAGTTTTTTTAATTACTCTTACATGGCGTAGCAACAGATTCCTCTCTATTACAATTTCTGACGATTCCAACCCAAAATCTAATACCCATTTTCTTAAAAAGGTCAAAGGCTCCAAAACTTTCCAATCTTGCAATTCAAAGATAGAAGTGTTTTGGGATGTTTCTTGTGCATATTATGATGCAGGACCAGAACCAATTAGAGGGTTCTACGTGGTGGTGTTGGTTGATTCAGAGGCAGCATTAATTCTTGGTGGGAAAGAAGAAAGTAGTCTAATTCAAGGACTCAAAATAAAATCCCCTCCGCCGCCGCCGCCGAAATGCTCATTGGTTTCAAGAATTGAACATTTCTCAGGAAATGATTCAATCTATTCAAGTAAAGCTCAGTTTTGTGATTTGGGAACAGAGCATGAGATTCAAATCAAGTTGAGTGGAGATGAAGATGGGTCCAAAAACCCAGTATTTTTTGTGTGTATTGATAATAAGATGATTTTTCATGCGAAGAGATTGAAGTGGAATTTTCGAGGGAATCAAACAATTTTCTTGGATGGGTTATTGGTAGATATGATGTGGGATTTGCATGATTGGTTCTTTAATCAAGTTTCTGGGTATGCAGTTTTCATGTTTAGAACAAGAAGTGGATTGGATAGTAGGCTTTGGCTTGAAGAAAAGAAGAATTTGGAGCACAAAGGACCTGAGTTTTCCTTGTTGATTTGTGCTTGTAAAAGTCCAGGATGATCTCATTTGCTTGTTTTTTTTTTTCTTTTTTTTTTCACCAAATGCTAAACGAACTGTTTACTGTGTGGATTTCTTCTTTCCTTTTATCACAAAGATTCAATCCAAAATAGTATATATAATTTATTCTCTTTTGATTACCAGAAATGCCTCTATTGTGAGGGTAAACGTAATAATTATCAACTAAATGATCAATCTAGATCCCATTTTTGCCCAATTTCATATATTGTGTTCATTTTCTTCGAATAAGACCATCAGAATGGGAGTGGGGCAGAACAGCGGAACACTCCTTCACCTGTGGCATAGGATGCTCGGGTAAGACACACCACCCCTCGGGTGCGTATGTGCGCACGTATTTGTTTGCCTCTATAAAAAAACAAGACAAAATAAAACTTGTTTTTCAGGATCCTTTTTAGTTTATATATAGCAGAAACAGACAAGAAAACCAAATCTATCAATCTCTCAGTCTAAAATCTTTCTTATTATTATTCTTAAATACTAAAAAATAAAAATGAAAAAAAATACGTGATTTTCTACATATAATGATTAAAATGGGTGGTGGTTATAGATTAAACTTTGAATCTTTGTAAATGTTTCCTTCCTTTTACGTCTAATTAGCAAATCAGAAAATCGCAATATATAGCATATTTGAGTTTATTTTACTAAATTACATAAATTTTGAGAAATATAATAAATAGCATATTTATTTTTATTCTTATTTTTCTACTACTATATTTTTTTTAAAATATAAAATAATAAAATATTACGATACACTGGCCAAACGGTGGTTCAGTGACCGGCTGGCTAAAGATAGCAGAGTGGAAATTTAGTGATGTATGAGATATATATAATCTTATGCACATATGAGATAAAGTTGGTTTGTGGCATAGTGGAAAAATGTATTTTACCTTTTTCAAATGTCATGAATTCAAATTCCACCCTTTGAAAAAAATTTATTTTTATACCGGTATATGAGCTATATATCTAGTCAGGCAATCGACGGCAGCGGCGTCGATAGTGGTCCTACGAATCGGGGACGACAGTCCAACGACCGGAGGCAGTGGTCTGAAGCAGCTCGGTGAAGTCCCGTGGTGATCAAACAGTTGACCAAATAAATTAATATTTTTAAATTTTATTTTGAAATGGAGAATTTTTTGAAATTTTAATTTTTTTTAAATGTGCAATTTACTACATTTTCAAAATTTTATGTTTTTTACTGTTTATCAGTTTAGTTGTTAATATCTTATAATTCACGATACGAATCACAATACATAATAAAAAATATAAAAGACATATATAACCGTACATATCTTGCTTTTAATCATTTTTAATGTAGGATTGTATCCATATTAAGCGAATCGTATGAATAGTTGATTTATAAAAATTTCTCAAAGTATAAAAAAAAAAGTTTATGTTCAAATTTAAAAGAATATGGAAAGCCATGGCACAGAACAGAATACATATTTCTCGAAAAGAAGAAAATCGAATACAATTTTTGATGGTTGGCTTTCATAAGAAGAAGAGAAAGATCAAGAAAAGAAAATTAGAGATTTTGATTTTAAGGTATTATTCTTCTTTATAATTCTTATACTCGTTTTCGGAGCACCTTTAGTTTAATTTGATTAAGCCTCTGTTATTATCTATTCTTCAGTTTTACTATTTTTTTTCAAGTTGACTATTTCAAGCCGATGAGTTGCTTTTCTTGATTTTTGAAGAAGCAAAACATCTAAAGCTCAATAATGGATATTCAAATCCTCTATTTCCATGTAGACTTATATTATAGAATTTTGATTGTTTATAAAATATAATATGTACTTCAAATTTTATCATCTGTTTGCTTTGCGTATCAAATTTTCTAATTTCTACTATTATTTATTTCAATTTGTATAATTTTTCAGTAGTTCAGATTTGTATTACATATTGTACTACCATAGGAATAGTTTTTGTAAGTACATATATAGATAATTAAATAGTGAGTGATAAGATAAGATAGAACTTGTTGTAGAATTGCACTTTTACATTGTTCTTCTGGCTATTTTTAATTATTATAATATTTGTATATAATTAATAGAGAGTAGATTTGTTAAATAAAAATTATAGACCTTTAAGTTTAGCCAAAATTGGAATTGATATTTATAAATAATCAGTACTTTATGAGACTTCCGTATTTATTGAATTTTATGATTCGATTCAATTCTTAATTCGATAATTAAAGTTTTCGATTCTAGATTTGATACTCGATTTAACAACTATGTCTATTAGTTTTCAAAATTTATTATTTGCTTCCAAGCCCTTACAATATGTTTGTCTTTTTGAGTAAAACCCTTTTTCTATTTTGTCCATGAGGAAGACCAAAATGTTCCTTTCTTATGGCTTTAGCATTAGGAAAACGTTGTACCTAATTTTTTTTTTTATCTTATCGCACTATATTTTTATTTTGTTATTTTGAGAGAGACAATTTTATTTAAGAAAAAAATACAATTTTGTCCACATATTTTCTGAAATTGAATTAACTTTATCATTGTCATCATTGTGTTTTTGAAAAATTATACAATTTTATCAATTCTCATCGGAAATAATGACAGAAATTAACAAATCATATCTTATCTGAATTATTTTTTTTACTAATTATAAATATAACATTATTTTTGACTGAACAATGCATATTTGCCAAAAATTTTAAAAAATCATTCGATTGACCTATTAATTTTTTAGCTATTAAAAAATTATTATTTTATTCAAAACTAAGGTTATATTTTTATCATAGCAAATAAATGTTAGATGAGACATAACTTGTTATTACATATCTGTGAACTCCGATTTTTTTCAAAAAGATAAAAAAAAGAATTCATTCATAATTTTGTTTATTTAGAGTCACCACTTAATTTATTTTTTATTTAGATTTAACTAAAAAAAAAATCTACGAATGACTCTAGTTTTAATTAACCAAATTAATTAATAATTCTAATTAATTAGACACTAGTCAGCGAACCCAAGTAGGATTTCAAGACCATGTTTTATACTCAAATTAGGACTATGAATGCAATATGCAGGTTTGATAAAATGATCCAATCAAAAAGAAAAAATAAAGAGTAGAAGAAGAAGACAAAAACAAGGAGTTTTGAGTTTTTAGGCTTGTAATTTTAGGTGATATCCTAAATTTGCCTATATATTCCTTTTTTTTTTTTTTTGAAATCAAGGCCAATATAGTTCGAATACCTAGTTATAGGCGAAAACAAAAAACTGCATTCATGCATGAAGTGTTTGTAATGTGAATTTTGAAAATATCGGGCCTTCGACCAAAAATTGGTATTTGGTTGCTTAACAACAAAAGAATTAGATTAGGCACTTAGTGCCAAAAAGAAGTGTGGAGATGATCTAAATTGAAATTGAGATTTAGGGCTGGAGTGGAAGACAGCGGCAGGTTGGCTTAGAAGGCATGCGACAGGCAGGCGCAGGGGCGTGCAGCAGGCAAATGGATGGAGTGGAAGTCAAGCGTAGGATGTGTGTAGCATGTGGGTGTAGGGCCATGCGGCAGGCAGGCGCAGAGGTGTGCGGCAGGCTACCGCTGAGGCGTGTGGCAGGATGGCCCAGTTGATTGACTTTGGATTTTCTTGTTCAAACATCTTTTTAAGCTTCTCCATAACTTTTTGGGCTTCTTAGATCTTATATTCACGATCAGAGGAATTTCCATTCAATTCAAGTATAATGAAGGCATACTCTTAGGGCAATTTATAAGTGAGCTCTAGTCTGGCTTTGTGAATACTCGAATTTTGATGTCCGGAAAACCGAGTTTTTCAGACTGCAAACAGTCGAGCCGGACCAAATGTTGCCGGAAAATGGTACTAAAAGTATGCCCATGTTACTAGAAAACATCTAGAAAATTAGGAGAGTCACAGAAATGCCCTCGGAAAAGTCATCGAAGCCCCGGAACGTCCCGAAAAGGCTTCGGAATGAAAAACTCGTGGAAAGCTGCAGTAGGGCGCCCCTGGCCACCCTCTAGGGCGCCTCTGTCCACCTTGGGAAGGGTGTCCTTGGCCGCCTTCTGAGGGTGCCCCTAACCGCTCTCTAGGGCACTCCAAGCCGCCCTAGGTCAACTGTTTGGGCAAATTTTGCCCTAAAAATACCCCTTCTCAAGACCTTTTTCGGCACGTCTTGAGCTATGTTGACGGTCGCTCTCTTCTCCCTTTTTTCCTTCGGTGATCACACATCCCCAGCAATTGATTAGAAATTAAGTTAATTTTAGTGAATTAAGTGGAATTGGGTGAAATTGAAAAGAAATTGAAGTTTTGGGGTGAATTGGTGATTAAAGAAGGGAAGGAAGGATCCAATTGAAAAGGGAATAGAAATTCTGGGGTCAGAAATATAATTAAGGAGAAATTGAG